>JBAIZL010000001.1:125924430-126071930 GCA_036971475.1 Prosapia bicincta
TCAAGTTGGGAGGTTGCTTGTACCATGATTAAGGATTACTGATTATTACTGATGATTCTTTTATAGATTTTGGTATAAATTTATATTATTTGATACTCACCATTTAGTGTAAATTCACACTCAAATTTGTTTATTACAGAAACCATAAATTTAAAGATAGACAGACATTAAAAAATATATATATAAGTAGTAGAGCAAAATAGGATGTATGTAGTTGAGGATTGATAAATTGTCATAAGAATCCTAAATATAAAGATTACATAAACTGACTGACAATAAATAGATACAATATTATAATCTATATTTATATAAATAAAAGATATGCTTTAGTAGAGTATCTTCTACTTTTCTCTAGATAAAAATGGTCTCTCTATAATAGTTTGTTGGGGTTTATGTTGTTACCTGAAATAGCAATGTACTGATCAAGTGCAAAGCGTCTGCTAAAAAATATCAGTAAGTAGTGGTTTTGCCAAGATTAGTGATAAATAAGGGTTAAAAAGAGTGTGTTTTACAGTAGTTTCAAGTTGTTGTTTTATTTTATTTGTCAATTTGTGTTTATTTATTTCTTGATTTTTCAATAAATTGATTTTATTTTTTTGAAGTACTGTATTTGTTTAATCAGTTTAATGTTATGAATATTTGTAAATTAATGATGTTGATTTATTGCTTGTGTTTCTAAATTAGATTATATCACTGTATTTGTTTAAATGAGGATAGACATTTGAGAAATGTGCACAATTATCAACTTGAATCATAACTAATATGGTCTGAGTTAGTAATAGGTCACATCTCTAAAAATAACCAGAATTGTTTAACCAAAAGTAAGACCTGGTATATTTTTAATAAAAACGTAATATATTTTACAGTGTGTATTTGTAAATTAGTATCTCAAGCTAGAGATACAACCAAGTAAAATTAATATTAGATTTATTTAAGTATGGTTTTTGTATGCATAAAGGTATTTAAATCTTATATTTAGTTAAGTTTTTCATAATTTATTTGTGGTCATATACTTTGATTTGTTATTACTGATCCTACATCACTATGGTCCAAACATAAAATGTTCCAAATTCTTTCGTTAACTAACAAGTGAGTAAATTTGGGCTTAACACCATTGTTATATCTTTCCTCCCTTGGTATAGTGATTAGATGAGTAAATATCTAAAGTGATTATTATAATAGTTCACATGGCCAGTTAGTTACTAGCTTGCTTAAAATTTTCTTTGAAAACTGCATTTATTAACATTGAATATAAAAAAGATAAAGCATTCGATTCCTCTTTGTTTTCACTGTTTTCTTCCTGAGAATTTTCATTTATTTTATGAATTTCCATCTAAAAAAATAAGAATATCAATGTGTTGATGGCTGTCTCTGTTCTAACATTATAGCCATTGATTACCTCCACTATAAATGTTTTTAAACATCTTACAACTACTCTAATAGGAACAAAAACTATTTGTCAATATTTATTATAATACAAAACATTTAATAAAATTGTTCAATCTAAAAAATATAAAAATGGTAAATATTAAAATATTGAGATAATCAGTGAAAAAAATTGTTTCTTCACTTCAAAATTCTATACCTTCTAGTAGTTCAACCTTCTGATGTACAAGTAATTGGTCAATACTACATAGATACTCCAAGCCAGGGGGGCAGTTGGGAGGTATTTCTGCTGGTAAATTCATCCATCCACCTAAAGAAATAAAAATCCCTATAAATATCTCAAAAAGTTCTATTTTTTACTATATCACAACTATCCATTTACAAATATTATCTACAAAGTAAAGAAGTTTCTATTTAGTGTAATAATCATATTTCATCTCAAATGGACACCATATAGCCTGCATATCTCCATTTCTGGACAAGGAGTCTCTTTTGAATTTGTTCCACACTATTGAAACAAAAAAATTAGTATTTTTATGAAATGGTAGCACTTCTATCACTAGCGCAATTTTAAAGTTGTCACACTGAATATAATCAACATAATAATAGTTGGCAGTATTTAATGCATATATTTACTAATATAAGTCTTATTTATTGTTAATTGAGTAATGTAATTAAAAGAAGTAGTTTTTTTAAAAAAATCATTCATTCACCAAATCTGTTGACAAAAATCTATAAATAAGATATTATTTTACTAATTTTATTCCTATGAAATTTAAAGTTTTCTAAAAAATATTTGGAATACATAATGATTTATCTGACAAAAGGTTCAAATATGCAACAATGAATTTTTAATGAATGTATCAATATAAAAGTTATTATTTAAGTACTTATCTTTTTTTATTATAAAATATATGAGCGGATCTACTAAACTTTTTGGGTATATCATTTTTAATTTATAATGTTATATACAACATTGGTGGTTCTTCCATCTGGAGGAATAATCACTAAACTACTGGAAGAGCTTACTCTACAACAAGTAACAAAAAGTTGTCCATGTGGGAAACAATTACCTCTCAAATCAATTCCGGCTATTTTTAAAGGCTGTCTTTGTGATTTATAATTGTCATCGTAAAGCAAACTTTAACTGGAAACTGCATTCTTTTTAATTAAAAAGGATAATTTGATAGAATTAGCAGTATAGGAATAATTTATTTAATCACTTTTGCAATTGTGTATGACTGTCCGAACTTTAATTTATTCATACTTGTTGATTCCATCTTCACGTGAACTACTAGTTTTCACTAACACTTGTAAATATTTACAAACTTGCCTATAGTAGCACTTACTTATATTTGTTGAGGACAAACGTTTCGGGAGATGTGTCCCATTGTAAACTCAGACCGTAACTGATTTCAAGGTTTACGTAGGTTAGGGTGGGGTTGGGATATTATGGTGGTGTGGGTGTACTTTGTGAGTATAGGAGTTATGTAAAAAATGTGAGTGAGTTATAATGTAATTGTGTATTGAGAATGTGTGCGGGGTGTAGTTTCAAGTGTCTGTATATTTCGTATTGTTCGGTTGCATTAACGTTGGTTATTTCTGTGTTATTTATGAAGAATTTGTTTAGGTTAGATGTTATGTCTATGTAGTCATGTTTTGTGGAGTTGAGATGATCGGCAAATTTTGATTTGTAATTATTGTTTGTTAGTGTGTTTATACGTTCTTGGTAGAATGTGTAGAAAGACCTCCCTGTCTGGCGTACATAAAAACTGGGGCAAGTACTGCAAGTTAGTTTGTGAACTCCAGTGGCGTTGTAAATGTCATTGATTTTGTTGTTAGGTTTAAATTGTTTATTGAGAGTGTTGTGTGTGGAGTAGGCTATTTTGTAGTTGTATTTTAGTAGTGTGTTGGTTAGATTATGAGTTTTGGATGACCTTTATGGTATTGATAAGTAATGAAACGGTTTACATTATACAACCAAGCAGACTGTTGTACAAATTCTGTGTATTTCTTATGGCAGATTTCTACCTGGCTTTTTGTGGCTTTTTATACCCTTTTAAATAAGAATTTGCTAAATCCTTTCTTATTGCGCACCTAAGAGTATAACAAAGGTTCACTCTAAATTTCAAGTCTGTATCATTATTAGTTTTGACTATATGTTGCTCAGTCAGTCAGTGAATCAATCAGTCAGTCAGTCAGGACTTCAATTATTATATATAGAGATTGACCCTATTTAGAGATTGACAAGGTTAAAAATTAGGAGGAAATTTATATATGTTCTGCAAACAATAAAATGTCACATCAATTTTTTTTTATTAATTGTGTAAAATTCTTTCTATATTAGGAACTTTAGTAGGGTTCTTAGCTCTGAAAGTAATGAACTGAAATTAAATATTGTTTTCTGTAATCGTCTTGATTCACTAATTAAATTATAAGTTTGATGAGGTGTACAATGACAAAATTTTTTGTTAAACCAAAACTCGTTTGATACGCGAGTCAGGAAACCTTGGTTTACTAAAAATTCGGCTACAATTCGATGACTAAATTGTTGTCTTCATTCAGGCCTGATCTCCTCCTTCGTACTATTTTCAAAGCTATTAGAATCAGAAGACAACTTCCCTTCTACATTTTTAATAAGTTCAAGTTTAGTCATCAAAAGGTAGCTGAATTTTTAATAAATCAAGGTTTCTTGACTCAGTAACAACCGAGTTTTTGTTTAACACTAAATTTAAGCAATTATTGCGTAACTAAGTGAATACTTTTGAACTTACTTGCTGACGAGTTTCAAAATGATCATTGAAAAAGTCTGTTACACAATAATTACTTATAATGAAATTTAATGCTTATGATAAGATAGAGGTTTGGAAACCCTAAAAAATGATTTGCTAGCTCCAAAACAATGATAAAATTAAAAATTTATAAACAACAAGGCTAATTAATAATATGCAAGAATAATGAAACAATTATATTCTAAAAACATACCATTATGTCTGTTGTGCATATATATATATATATATATATATATATATATATATATATATATATATATATATATATATATATACAACTCAGATTAGGCATATTTCTATTTGTAAATTGTAATAAATGTAATGCCAAATTTATAGAATGTTTTAACTTTAAATAAACTTTAAAAAACTTCTAAAAAACCATTTTTTCAACTCTTTGTTTTGTGTTGTCTTATAAAAATTATTGACTTTTCACACACCCTTAATTTAAAAAAAAAGTAATGAAACTTACTGAATTATCTTTGAAAAAACATTCATTTATAATTCTTTAAATTTAAACAAATAAAGTATAGTAAGATAATAGCATCTAATTTTATCCCCAAATTGTACTGATCCATAATTATGAGTAAAGTGAATGAGAATTATAGTCCCAAAAGCCACAAGTCCTATAAAGAAGAAAAGTACAACTATTAAATTGAGATAATGTTTACAGGTGTTGATTTTCATGAACACATTGAATTATCAAAAGACTGTTTATATTATACACATTTATCTACTGTAGGAATTGCTGCAAATAAAATAATTTTATGGGAACTCTCATGTACACAACAAAGTTATCATTATTCAAGGTTAATATACTGTACTATCTTGTGTACTTCCTAGCTAGACTTTGAAAATATGCAAGTCAGAAAATATCCGTACAACTATAAATGTCATAATACGAGTATAAACAATAATTTTCTCTATTAAAAATTAATTTAATTATTTTGGTAAGTGCACACACACACACACACACACACACACACACACACACACACACACACACACACACACACACACACACAATACAAACACACACACACACAACACAACACAAACACACACACACACACACACACACAACACAAACACACACACACACACATACAACACAACACAAACACACACACACACACACTCACACACAAAACACAAACACACACACACTCACACACAAAACACAAACACACACACACACACTCACACACAAAACACAAACACACACACACGAAACACAAACACAAACACACACACACACACACTCACACACAAAACACAAACACACACACACACTCACACACAAAACACAAACACACACACACACACACAAAACACAAACACACACACACACTCACACACAAAACACAAAAAAACACACACACAAACACATAAACTCACAAAACACAATCACACACACGCAGTAAAAGGTTTATTTAATACATTTAAATTAAATTATTTATCTCCTACAGCAGACAGTTAACTGCAAAAAAAATATATAAAAATAAATTTGTAGAAAAAGAACTTTAAAATTATTAAATAAAGTTTAATCTTGCAAAATAGATCTATGATTGCAAGGGAATATGTTAAAACCCATGACCTGTTAATGTTTGATTACCTAACAGCATTAGCTGCTTTAGGCTGAAATATTTGAGGGACTAAAGTTAAGATACACAAACACATATTTGGTACTAAAATTGAATACAGAACTGTTGTAGAAGCTATATTCTTTATTTCTTCAAATTCAAATTATTTAATAATTTAATTATTAATTTATTAATTATTCAAGGGGCAGTTTTATCATAAATTGGTACAGGAGGTATCTAAACATTTGCCTTTTAGCTGCCTAACAGAGTGGACGCTTAATGCTTTGCCCTTTATAAGGTCAGAATACATTGTTACTCACTAACCTATTTGCTTCTAAAAAACACCAATGATAACCCAGAACACTAAGAATGAATGCGTAAAAACTTATGAGTTTATAAGTAACCTATGCTGTTCTTTTTGCTACTTGAAAAGGAGAAAGCCTATTTACAAATCTTTTTTTGAGGTCCCGAGACCAATTCTAATAACCATGGTATATTCAATAAAGCTAGATAAAAAAATTAGCATGCACAAGTACACAAATTATAAAAAAACTTCAAAACTGTATATAAAATATTAAATAGAAATAATAAAATATTTAAATAAACATATTTACAATGACTTAATACACCTTGATATGTACTTTTTTAATTCATATGATATAAGTCAAAATATCAAACCAAATATGTTCTCTCGTCTCTCTGGACAAACTGGATGGTCAAGGATCATGTATTCAACTTTACATTATCTTTTGCACTTTAATGTAGTTGATTTTTTTCATTTCAAAAATGTTTGACAGAGTATGTCCAGGTGAGAGAGAGTGAACATATATTGTGGTATAGGAACATATGTCAAGATGCAGAATCTAATATAGCATTTGTAAATTTATAGTTATATTACTTTTGACCAATTATAATACATTCTTCTTTATATAAGTAGTATGAATATATTTATAACCATTTGAAGAAAAAATAAACATTTTGTGTACCACCTCAACCACTCCTATCGACAACCACTCAACCACTCTAGAGAACAGTAACACTTCTAGGAAGGACCATTCACTGGTTTGATTGATCCGACTCTTTTCATAAAAGTATTAAATTATACGATAAGTAAAATTTCATTTTCTATGCATATTGTTGGAGGATTTTACCATTCTTTTTTCAGAAATCATACTAAGGAACAATTTTAGAACTTTATCACAAGACAGAATAAATATGAACAAATAGCATCAATCTATGTTACTTATTATGTAACTTACAAAAATAAACAAACAAAACTTCAACTAGCTCTTCCGAGCACATTGAACTTAAATATTGTGACTATGTCATGACGTTCTCAGAAAAAATTTACATGATCTTTCCTAATGGTCAAGGGCCCTGTTAAATTGAAAACAAAAACTCTCTGAGTGGTAGTTTAGCCTTAATCCCAAATCGCATCTCTATGAACTCAGAGAAAACAGCGAAGGAAGACAATACTTTTTCCTACAAAAAACAGAAGGTTAACAAGGTATAAAGTAAACTATGAAATGGGCAGAAAACTGTCAAGAGAAGAAGGAGAAAGAGGCAGCTTGAGAATCTTATTATCCAGGCTGTGGCATATCGATGTGTGTAACAAGTAGCAGGGGAACTTGCTGATGAATAAGGATGGTCATATGATTGAAACATGTTACATCTACAGAAGGGAGCCAAGGATACTTAAAAATCCTTCTCATTAATCACTTTGACAAGTAAACATTGTAAGTTGTGCCTTGTGGCTACAAGATTTTTAAAGGTGCTGTTCAACCCAAACAATGGAGTGGTAATACTGAACTATTGATTAACAAACTATATCTTCAAGATGATAGAATGATGGACTAACATCACGTAGAAAACTAAAGAAAATAGTTTATTTCCGTTTGAAACCTAGTTGCTGTTCATGATGAGCTGGTTGTTAACTACTTATTACACTTTTGCTATTACTTGCGACCAGACTTTTTGTTAACTAAAGGTTGTTAAATTGTTGACTTACACTTGGAGGAAACGTTTTGGAGGCTGAAGAAGTTGTAAGACGAAAACGTTTCCTCCAAGTGTAAGTTAACAAATTAACAACCTTTAGTTAACAAAAAGTCTGGTCGCAAGTAATAGCAAAAGTGTAATAAGTAATTAATTTCTCATAATTTTTAAATAAATTAAAATTTTAATTGAAAAATTAATATTTGAGTTGCTTTAGTGTTAATTTTATCGTGTTATATTTTAACAAACCAAAAACAAAATTTCAGCAATTCAAACCTAAGAGAAAAGATACATGCCAAACAATATAAATATGTACGAGTACATATATGTTACTAAATATGGTGATACACTTTTGTGCAATATAATAAATATAGTTTTTATATACGTTACATGTAGTATAATTTACATTAACTTTTATTCTACAACATTTTTTTGTTTATAAGTAATTCACAAAAAGGATAATTTCATAGTAACTAATGAAGTTATTAAGCAGTTTTATTCCCCAAGAAAAATATTTAAAATGTTTCTAATAATTTTCTAATATTAAAAAACTTATAATTAGTAATTTGCTAAAACTTTTATCAATTCAGTAACAACATGAGAGTTATATAAGTTTTAAAAACAAGAAACTTTTACCAATACCAGTGCAGGTTTTTTACAAGCATGCATAAAATGACTTGTTTTCATACAAACTGATTTATACTTATAGATTTATTTAGAAATACCAGAACCTTTTCTCCTCATCTGTTATCAGTTTCAAATATTTTTTATTCCTCTTTTTTGTTATTAAGCGTTCTAGGAAATCACTTGCATCTTTCCATTTTAAATAAAAACTTTGACTTTTTATGTTCATTAAAGTTTTCATTTGTGCTTTCCAAGATGTTCTACAATATTGTTTTTTCTTCAAAACCATTTTATTAAAAAAATGTCCACATTTAATAATAAGAAACTACTAAAAAATTAATAAAAATTAGAACTGAACATTTTATAAAATTTTATCACTTAATTAATTTTACAACTATATAACAATTTACAAATAGCTGAAGAAACAAATGTTTTCCAGAAACACTCCTGATTCAGTTGACAATTACTATGCACTGGCACAAGAGTAAAAGTGTTAGAAAATTATTTTTAAAGGTATTTAGATTCAATCTCCCCACTCACTTAAATGATATCATAACCAGTCTGTTGAGATAACATTAGTGATAGTAAGACTTAAGGAGTAAAGGTTATGGGTCCTACTGATTGAGATTTAGAATGTTTGTTTTCTTAAAACAATAACAGAAACCACTAAACACCAGTCACAATTTCAACTGGACTTTCCTTTACAGATTCTTGTTTACTTTTAATATAGGAAAAACCCAACTGATATGTCACAAGAGCAAAATAAAACATATTTGTCAAACAACTAGAAATATAGAATAAATTAAAATGTTTTAAATGAGTTTTAAATCATAAACTGTACATAAAATATAATTATACCTGAGGAATTGTTAAGCTCTAGTCTATTTTAAAACTGTTACACAAGTGTCATTATAATATGGCAAATATGCTAATATTATACAATTTACACATTATATAATTTACTATTATACAAATACAGTTAACTTACATTTTGTATTTTTTTAAATATTTTGAAAATATGTTTGACAACTAATTAAGATTGAGACAACTGTGATTTTAGTTTAATAAAAATTGTTGCTGACAATTTTGGCTTCAAAATGGAATTTTGTAATTTATTAAAACAATTTTAGTTTTGTAAATTTTTAATAAGTTAAGACAATTTGAATTTAAATATTTTAAAAAACTTAGCAAGTTTTGGACATAACACCATGTTTAAGAATAGTTATTGTTAGGGGGTAAATACACTTTTTAAGCAAAAGAAATATATAATTTGAACTCTAATATGATTTAATGTGAAAAATATTTTCCAAAAAAAATGCTAAAAGCCTTTTTTGTTTTTAAATCATCTATCTTTGTAATATTTTATGCCTACTCAAACAATGTATTAAATTTGTTAATTTCAGAAATTTGTTAATGAATTCTTTTTTTGTCTTGAAAAATAAATCAAGATGTAAAATATTGAAACTAGTCTTGACAGTTTGCTGATGTAGTTTTAAATTCCCACATTTTCTTGATCCCCTTTGGAATGTTCCTGGAATTTGCTGTTGTTTGGCAGATAGGAGGTAGTTGCAGTCAGAACAAGATAATATCTGGCTATCTTTCTCTAATTACATACCCGTTGAAAAGCATGTACAGGGAAACTGATTAATTTTACATCCTGGTAGATTAATTTAGGCTGCCTGATGGGAATCCTATTTTCAAGACCTGGAGCTGTTAAATACTTGTTAGCTCTTAATTGTTGAAGTATTCTTATCTTTTACCTCAGTAAAATGATTAATGTGAACATTTACTTTGTTCTCCTATTATTGCATATTTTTTAAAGAAATATTCTCATTTGTTCTCTTTTCTTTTCCGTTTTACTGAAAAGAATTTCTTTTTGAAATATCATTTTCCATAATTCATTCAGGACGGGTTTATTTTTTTCATAATTATCTTTGTAAATTGGGAATTGTGAATTAATTTTAACTGGCTAAAGTTTGGCTTGTCTTTCACTAACCTTCAAACTTCGATAGCCTGCAAAACAAAAATCAGATATCCCAGCAATCTGTATTAATACAGAGTTCATATCTCTTGAGCTTTGACTAAATAATTTTTGTTTATTCTAAAATAGAATTAATAGCTAATGATGAGGGATTATGTCTGGATGTCTCAACACTCAGTCAGTCAGTCCTTCCAAGAATCAGTCAGTCAGTCCTTTTTCCAAGAACTCTAGTTTGGCTTTTCTTTGTCTCAAACTCTAAATTTGTTCCCAGCTTGGTATATAGAGGTGGGTGCATGGGGTTAAACTATTTTAAATGTAACCAACATCAGAATATATCAACTCTTTGACCCAGGAATACTCGCATTATTGAAACTCCCACACTGACTCACTCTGTTAGGACAAATCTAAAATTTGTATATTGCTATTAATTTGTTTAAAATTATAAATTCTTTCATAATAGTTTTGTTTGGTGATGATTTGGAGGATGTTTATGATTTCGGTAACGTTTGTTTTGGGTATGTTCTTCTGTATTAATTGGTTTTCTAGGATGTTGAGTGTTTCGGGTATGGGTATGTTGGTGTACATTTGTTATGTCGAGTTAAACATCCTCCAAATCATCACCAAACAAAAATATTTCACCCACAACTCAAACTTCTATTCACAACCAGATGGCCTACCCATGGGAAGTCCTATCAGTAGTGTCCTAAGCGAAATTTTTCTACAACATATAGAAAACACCAAGATACTCACAAACAATACACACACACACACACACACAAAATGATTTACTGGCACAGATACGTCGATGACATCATAACACTATATAGAGGCAACTCACGTCAATGCGAAAAACTCTTCACCTACACTAATAACATACACCCAAAACTCAGCTTCACTTCATAAATTGAAACCAACCGATCCCTAAACTTCCTCGACCTAACCATAACAAAAAGCCACACACAAAAACACAGCTTCAACATTTACAGGAAACCCACAACGACAGACACACTTATCCACAACACCTCAAACCACCCTATCCAACACAAACACGCTGCCTTCAGATCCATGCTCCATAGACTAAAAGAAGTCCCAATGACCACAGAAAACATAAACAAAGAACTAGACACAATTAAATATTTAGCATTTACAAATGAATACAACACCACAATAATAGACAAACTATGGTACAAAATACAAAAAAAATACTAAAATTAACACTACAGACAGGGAAAACAAATACATCATAATACCATTCATAAACAAAACAACAAACAAAATAGCCCGCACATTTCAAAAAATAGGATACAAAATAGCATACAAAACTAATAACAAGTTACAATACAAAATACAACACAACACCAACAACAAGGATAAACTACAAGCACCAGGCGTAACAAACTGAACTGCGACGAATGTAACAAATTCTAAATTGGACAAACAGGTCGCAGCTTTAAACAAAGTGTCGAAGAACACAAACAGAACCAACTCAACATTTTACAACCACATAAGAGATACAGGACACAAATACACAGATATTTACCATAACCTAGAAATCCTACACATCAAAAAAGAAGGACCACATCTCAACACACTAGAACAATATGAAATTTACAGACATACAAAAACACAAAGTACTAACATATTAAATGAACAAACACAATACGAATCACACATACTCTTTGTTACTATCGACAACCTAGCTTTAAAACCGTCACCGCTTGACCCAACTTCTCCAAGCAGAAGACACTGATGAAGATCGACACATAGAGATCGAAAACGTTCTGTCTCAGTAAGTTTTAACAAATTTACTAAATTCAATGATCGGATAGTCATAAACTATTGTTTAAGTGATTAATAAGATTCACCGAACGTAATGGGCTATAAAATTCAACTTTTTATTTAGTTTACATATTATTATATTTCTTGTTTTTGAAGGGGGGGGGGGTTCATGAATTATATCAATAACATATTGCTATAATGGTCACAGACCTTTATTCTTTTAGATAATAGATTTACAAAAATATCTACTTAAATAAAGTCCTAATCAAAGTTCCCTTGAATTTTGTACCACTTCTATGAACAAATTTTAAGCAATAATTTCATAATAATTTAACACAGTTGAAGTGATATGGACGATTTCCTTGCTTAGCACTTAAATCCCCCAATATCTCAATTAGTTACTAAGTACCATGAAACAGAATTATATTGACCTCAAATGTTTTGAACTACAAACTGATCTTTATCTGATATTAAAGAACTAAATTTTTATTAAAATGTATTCTCTTCTTTATGTTCTTGTTTGTCTTTCTCTGAGTGGAAGATATGCAAAATCAGTACAAGAAAACACTTTGATGTAGAGAAAGACATTTTTATTTTCCATTATTTAAGTATGAAAATATAATGCATTAAGAGTGCTTGTGTCAGATTCTTTCATTGCTTAATTGATCTTATATTCTATGAAGTGCATCTATGGATATGTGCAGTAAAGTCTGGGTTATAAGAATTAAAGTTTCTTTATTGAAATTGTAAGCTATTTTTCTTCATCCAGACTTCATATGATGTCTTTATAATCTTCATTTAACCAATTTTCGTTGGTTATAACATTAATAAAATATAAGTATATAACAAAACCACAATGTTCTCATTAGACCATTCTAAAAGTGTAACCAATCAAGACTCACAATAATAAGACAGGCAACTTTTAGAAAAGTTTATTGGAAAGTTTTATACCTAGCCCAATCTTCAATAGAAATACAACATTTTTTAGCTTCAACTAAAACAAATTAGTTTCAAACCTTAATGTGCATTTCACTAACACAGTACAATCAGAAGATTACAACTGGACTGGTATCTTCTGTTAAGCTGTGTTAGTGAAATCTGCCCCTAGGTTTTGTAACTAATTCATTTTTGTTGTAGCAAAGGGCTTTACTTATTTATACCGTTGTACCAGCTGCAGTGGTTATTGCATTACTTAAGCAGGACAACTAATTGTTGAGTATAGGGTGGTTTGCTGTTTGGACTACACAATTTAAAACAATGTTGCAAATAAACATGCCTAAAAATCCTTACCTATCTCATGAAATTATATTTTTAGATATATTGCACTTTTAAATTGTTAAAATCATATTTTCTTTTCTTTGTGAATATTTTATTTCCTTTCTGACAAAATGTAATAAACGATAATTTACATTAGGATCAAAATTTGTAGTGAATTAAAATCCCTTTTGGTCCAATTTTTAAAAAAACTTTCAACATTTTTAATTTTTTTATTTTCAAAATTATAAACTAAAATGAAAACATGATCGAAAGGGATTAAAATCAATCATTAATGAACGCAATGTACATAATAGAATATTTTATTTATAAAAGTCTATAATTCTTTAGAACTACTTTTAATTTGGTCATTGTCCTCATAAAAATCTCAACAATATTGATTATTTAATGAAAACTTCATTAGATTTCAAGTTCATTGATCATTCAAAAATATATTTTTCAGGGAATTGCCAGAGACATGTCAAAATGAACTTTTTAAAGTAGTTTGTTTTTGAGATTATAAAGAGCTCTCGATAACAGTGGATTTCAGATTGAAATGAAAACTTAAAACATCACCTTACATATGAACATTGGTTGTTATGTTACCCTTTCCTATAGTAGCACTTCCTTTTTGAATATTGAGGACGGCCGTTTTGGGAAATATATCCCATTGACCCTGTACGATCTGAGTTGACAATGGGACACAAAAAAAGTAAGTGCTACTATAGGCAAGTGTAACATATATATGTTCAAGTGTTTTAGTGAAAAACTAGTCGCTAAAGTGAAGAATCGGGTAGTGTTAAATAAATAAATCGGATAATAGTAGAAATAGAATTGGATAATATTAAAACATCAATATTTAAGTTAATTTTCAACCTGAAATTTTTTTTTAAAAATTAGTAAAAGGAAACCCAAGATGTTTGTACTTTTCATATTTCTATATATTGTATAGTGTTTGATGTATTGTGAAAAGCAGAAAGTTTTTTCTTAAATTTCAAAAAAAATTGAATGTGATTTACTTCTAATGAATAGAAAAAAAGACCTTGTACAAACCTTGTACAAACAAATACTATTCAAATCAAATGAGATAATTTATTCAAAATTTCATTTCATAATTAAATCTCTAGTGATCTTTTATAACCCACAAATTTATATCTTTGTGTTAAATTAAAGATTTTACAATGAAAATTTGAGAGAAATGAGCCAGATGAGAAGATTGGTAAAAATTATTAAACAATTAGCCCAGTTTTACTGCCACAATATCCTTGCAATGATTCCTAAGGAAATTAGGAAACTAAGTGAAATGTTAGAGATATGGTAGATCTGTCTCTACCAGCCTGGTAAATTAAAGGCAAAACATTTTACCAGATTTCCCCCTAAAGCACAACAGGCTACAAGTAATAGCAACCTTTGCTGCTAAAGCAAGTTGGATCATATGGTTATATGATCCTTTAAATATAGATGGGTGCCTGGGGATCATTAGAGAAAATTTTTAAACAATTATTTCTTGAAAATTTCCTCTTAACAAAAGTAGTAAAAACAGATTCCTGGCCAGAGGAGAATTTGAGGCTAATAATGATATTGGGTTTTGAAGTGGTAACATACAAAGAACATAAAATCATCAACATATTAGGTTAGGTGACATACTACAAAACATACAGATGGCATACAGATTAGGCTAGATGGCATACATACTATCTAAAGAAGAAAGTAGTTTAATAAACTAAAACTGATTTATTATAAACCTTTAATGCATACTTGTATTAGGAATGACAGCTTTTATAATCTGTCTGAAAACAGTTAGCTCCCTTTTCAAGGAAATTTTCAAAATCCTTGAGCTATTAAAGTTTTTAATAAAAGTACTTGTTAAAACAATATAAAGGCCATGATACAGCCATGAAATTTAGACCTCACATCAACAAAAAATTTAACTATATTTACGTTATAGGTTATCACACAATTTGGGTCAGACATTGATATATGATATAACCTCTTTTCACAAAAGAGTTTTGTAAACAGTAATTAATTAGTTCTTTTGATTTATTAGAACAAATACAAGAAAAGGGGGGACTTGATTTTACTATAGTGTGTGTGTGTGTGTGTGTGTGTGTGTGTGTGTGTGTGTGTGTGTGTGTGTGTGTGTGTGTGTGTGTGTGTGAATGGTCAAGCAACATCTTGCAAATTGGCGAAAAATATTAATTTCATTAAAAATTGTATTATAATTTTAATTAGAGTTTGCCCAAACTATGAAATATGTAGAGCTTAAGGTATAATCGGCCTGAGCAAAGGTCAGAGATAAACAAAACTTACAATTCTTACAAAATTGAGCCACTAAGTTTGTAAATATCAAATAGAAATGGTCAAGAGTAAAGATGAAGAAAATCTATGATAGATTTTAATTTCTCAAATATATCTCTCAATATTGTAGCAGTTTCGGGATAAAAAATTTAGATTTTTTATCTTCAACAGTCATACATTAAAGTTAATTTCGAACGTGTAAACATGTTACCAACAGAAACCGGGAATGTCGATAGTCATCAATGGAGGAACAGATCTAGGAAGCCAGATGCTCAGATATAAATCAGTTTTATGATCAAGTGCCATACAGTCATGTAAATTAAATACAGTGTGCACCAAAATAAACAGTACTGACAAAGTTATAAGATTTTATTTTATTTACTTAATTTTACAAACAAATACAAGTAAAAAAAGCTTTATCAGTTAGAATCGGGTGTAAATATGTTCTACACGACCAATGTTCAACTTAAGCCTAGACTCGTACCTAGTTTTACAAACAAATACAAGTAAAAAAGCTTTATCAGTTAGACTCGGGTGTAAATATGTTCTACATGACCAATGTTCAACTTGAGCCTAGACTCGTACCTAGTTTTACAAACAAATACAAGTAAAAAAGCTTTATCAGTTAGATTCGGGTGTAAATATGTTCTACATGACCAATGTTCAACTTAAGCCTAGACTCGTACCTAGTTTTATAAACAAATACAAGTAAAAAAGCTTTATCAGTTAGACTCGGGTGTAAATATGTTCTACATGACCAATGTTCAACCTAAGCCTAGACTCGTACCTAGTTTTACAAACAAATACAAGTAAAAAAGCTTTATCAGTTAGACTCGGGTGTAAATATGTTCTACATGACCAATGTTCAACTTAAGCCTAGACTCGTATCTAGTTTTACAAACAAATACAAGTAAAAAAGCTTTATCAGTTAGACTCGGGTGTAAATATGTTCTACATGACCAATGTTCAACTTAAGCCTAGACTCGTACCTAGTTTTACAAACAAATACAAGTAAAAAAGCTTTATCAGTTAGACTCGGGTGTAAATATGTTCTACATGACCAATGTCAACTTAAGCCTAGACTCGTACCTAGTTTTACAAACAAATACAAGTAAAAAAGCTTTATCAGTTAGACTCGGGTGTAAATATGTTCTACATGACCAATGTTCAAGTTAAGCCTAGACTCGTACCTAGTTTTACAAACAAATACAAGTAAAAAAAGCTTTATCAGTTAGACTTGGGATTTTAAGGCAACACTCGTACCATTCACAAACGTTTTGCATCATTTTGTGTTCTTTCATGCTTGTTATACACATGGTTATCTTTTTCTGTAGTTGGACGATTGTGGTTGGTGGGTCATCAAAGAAAATCTTCTCCTTCATCATTCTTCAGACATAGGCATCAGGTGGTGTTAGATAGAGTAAGGAGTGGACTGGTTAAGGAAAGTTTGTTCTATGAAAGATAAAGCGGTTGCCAAAAATCTCATGAAGGAAAGCAATGTTGTCTAAAACAGTGTGGCTTGTTGCGATCTTGCTGGAACCAATGTGAAGGAAATGGCAGTTTTCAGGCATAACAAAATCTCCTGAGGTCTACTATAAAATGACCAAGAATGCCCCTATATCGTTCAATTTACTACAGCTAATTCAGTTTCACTACTGTTTATTTTGGCATTAAACTGGTCTAGTCTGAATATAAGGAGAGTAGATGTATGACATATATTTTCACTCTTGAATTTTGTAGAATATATTTTCAGATGGTTGTTTTCAAGTGTTCAGGTGTGTGTGTGTGTGTGTATTTGTGTATGTTTGTGAGTTACATTGCGTTGTTGAATAAAATAAAATTATTTATCATTAAATTATTACATTTGAACCTAATTACAACTGTCTAACAGACCTTGAGGTTTGTCCATTTTAATGAATATGGTGTTAACAAAAAGTAAGATTAAATAGTTAAAATGCAAATAATACACATACAAAAATGTAAAAATCTAACAAAAAAATTAATAAAAAATATGTTTAAGTTTCATATATAGTGATTGAAGGCATAAATGATGTCAGCAATCTTATAGACATGGTACCAGTGTGGACTGTGCAGGGGTTGTTTAAGTGACTTGTTGATTTGTGACCTTCAAAATACAGTCTGGTATAAGCTACGTCTGGTTTACTAGCGTCTGTTATACTGAAGTTCTACTGCATTATCTTATGCATATAATTATTACTTTATTATAATTTATTATTAAAAGTTTTACAATACTAAAAAGTAAACCAGTATGAATGCAGGGGAGTTGCAATAGACCTCTGTTTATTCAGGGAGCCTGCTACATAAGCAAGATAATTGGTCAAAACTGAACTCCATATCTGGATTAGTTTGAAAGTATTATTGTAAATTCTTTCACATAAGTTTTAAAACAAAATTTAATAAACATTTTTTAAATTATTAATATTATTGAAATAAATAACTAAATAAATTCATTAAAGAATGAGTTTATTCTTTAATGGTTTAAAAAACAACGAGAATTATAAACCTGATAAAATGTAAGTCATATTTAAATATATAAAATTGAAAGTGGGAGTCAATTTAAATGAGAAAAATATGTTTAACCCATTGCTGATCTAATTACATGAGCACAACGGGCATTAGCAAGTACGAATTAATTTCTCACGCCAATTGAGCTGTATTTTATTACAAAGGCATTCTCACTTATAAAGCACCTAAATATTATATTTTCATATGGGTGCAATTTCTTTATTCGTTATTTTGTATTTTAGTTAGTTTATTATTTTTAAATTGATTATTACATGTAGTCATAATTAGTAAAAACAAAAATTAAGAGTGGTTTAAAGTTTGCTTTAGATTCTAGGCTTTCAATAATATTGTACATTTTATGTGTACGCAACAATGAACTAATTATAAAAAACTACTAACAAACATCACCTACTGAGTAAAAGCTATACTGAACTTCTCATTCCAGTTAACATGAAAACTGCTGAAGAATTCTATTATGTTTACATGTCTGACTGAAGGTCAATGAATAATGTATTTAATGTATGAATAATGAATTTGTATTGAAATGAAAGTCATAAAATATTGTTAAGGATTGAAAAGGCCAGTGTCTACCAGAACTGGATGTGAAACCTACAAGAATGCTAAATGATGTAAAAGTGCACCGATGAAAATCGTTGAAAGTTCCAACAATTTGTGACAATAAGCTGGAAAAAAAATATCATTGACAAATTGATAGGACAATTAAAAGGAAAATTATAGACAAAACAATAAAAGAACCTGCAGAAGTAAATCAAATTCTAATGTACTTGTAAATAGAGGGTTGAAAATGGAACTGTAAGTACTAGTATTTGATTCTATCTTCCCTTGAGATATTAGTTTTCCACTATAGTAGCACTTGTATATAGTAGTTACAGTCTCAGTTAACAATTAGACACATCTGAAACCTTAATAATCAAAAAAATAATTGCTACCAACGTTTTAGGCAAGTGTAACATACTAATATATGTTCAAGTGTTTTTAAGGAACTGTAACTGTTTGTGAAATAGAATTGACCAAAGACAGAAGAGCAAGTCGAGTTCTCATTGGATAATCAGACCTGTAGTGTAGGCTGGGCGACCAGGGGAATCACTTACCCGTGACAGGACAATATTGCTTGGGACAAATTTTTAATATTTTTTCAAATCCCCATCATGTAACCTCAAATTGGGTTACTCATTTTGTGTTAAACGCCTTAAGTTTTCATTGACAGTGTAGCGTCATCACATCGCTCGTGATATGTTTGTTTAAATCTTTACTTTAGATGTAATGTTGAGTGAGTGCATGTGGGTTTGAATTAGTGAGGGAGGTGCCTGACCAAAACTTCCCCAAGACATTAACAAACAGCCTTGTAGTTGTACAGAAATTTCCATGAAGAGTGGATATAAAAAATAACAACTTAAGCAACTATGGTGTAAATTTTTATTTTAAATAAACAAAACCTCAACCGCAAAAATTTTTATGTAAATTTCATTTATAAAGAAACCATTTTCATAGGAAATTATTTCAAAAATTACTCTTATTTGCATTAAAATGTATGGGTCTAAATAAAGTATTTTATTTGTAGCTATGAGTGGACATATTGCTTTACAAATGGCTGTAATGATTTATATTTACTAAAATTAAAAGATACTTAAATAAGGTGAATAGGTAGAGGCTTTGCTTCGTAAAAGGAACGATTGTTTCAAAACACGTCAGCAAGTAGCCCTACGTATTCACTTAGTAAAGTTTCTTTTAATTATAGTTTAATCAGTAAATTCAAGATGATCACGTCAAGCAATTTTGATTTGTATTTATCAAGTATTGTAACAAAAACTAGATGTACGTAGATACGGTACATGTAGATACTCATATGTCAAAATTAATTAAAGTAGTAGGAGGATGGCCAGGTGCATTGTCAATTAATAGGAATTACTTTAAAAGGAATTTGTTTAGACCGACAATAACGTTCATTTTGAGGTATGAAATGATGACCAAACCGGTCCTCAAAAAAAAAGCTATTACCTAAGCCTTCCGATTCGACTTTCAAATCACAGACTAGCTAGCTTTAAAATATTTTTTAATGTCCTTGGATTATCTGAGCGATAAACTATAAGAGATTGCGACTTACAGTTAACAGCTTTATTTGCGCCAAATATCACTGTAAATCGGTCTTTGGTGGCCTTAAAACTTGAAAATATTTTCTCTTCATGAGGTATAAACGCTCTTATAAGCATTTTCTACCAGAACAGGACAGTCTCTGCATAACTCGGACACCGTGATTTAAAACTGCGTGACTTGAGAATCGCATAAGTCAAGGTATTACTGTATGTGTGTGTATATATATATATATATAAGCATTTTCTACCAGAACAGGACAGTCTCTGCATAACTCGGACACCGTGATTTAAAACTGCGTGACTTGAGAATCGCGTAAGTCAAGGTATTACTGTATGTGTGTGTATATATATATATATATATATATATATATATATATATATATATATATATATATATATATATATATATATATATATATGTCATAATATTTTAAATTGTCCATTATTTTTCCGGTGCACTGACTTTATGAAATTATTATTATTAATTGTAAACAATTTTTTATTGTTTAGTGCACTTAGTGGTGGAAAAATTGTTTACAATTAATAATAATAACTTCATATATATATATATATATATATATATATATATGATATTTATATACTTATATTTTTACATTTAATTCTTTTAATTGTTAAACAAGTATTTTCTTATTATATCACACCTCTACTCAAGATAAGAAATATCCCAATAAAGTGGCCTGTGAGATTATAAGAAAAAAGTAAACTTATACAATAAGAGTATTAAGAGAACAAAAAGCCTCAAGTGTCCGTATTATTATTATATCTCAAGTGATATTTGATTCTTAGTCATTATAAGATCAGTATTGTTAAAAAGAAAGTGTTAAATATGACTTTTGTTTAATTTAATAAACTTTGATTAAATTTATTTAGCAACCTAGAGGTTGTGATCTCTAGGTAAGTGATCTAATAATTTACATTTATTAAATTAATCCACACAGTAAATCATGAATTATTATTAAATAATAATTAATTAATAAAAAAAAACTAATAGTAAAAAAACATTTCTTTGTACTTTTTACAAAAATTAATCTTACTTACAAGGCATACACAGGCATATATTTCTTGTCTTTTTCTATTATGTTTTGTGTTGAATATTTTGCGTGTGAACAAGATTAATTTAAGTGAATATAAAGTATAGGCCTACGTTTAATTTATACCTGAGACTATTTATTTAATAGGCAATAATAAATAACAGAATCACAATAATTATAATTAAATAATTGACAATGTTAAACGTTAATAAAAAGACAGTCGGTCTTTCCGTTCTAGACCATACGACTTTTTTTAGACAATTAAAACATTTTTTTTTTGTTTTTTTTGTTCCTGATGGCACTGGTGTATTATTTCTGAAATTTTCTTGATCCGTAACCATTCCTTTTTCAAAAGGCGTCGAGACCGGATTGAAATTCTCTAAGTTCATCTTGCTGATTGTCTTTTGAGTGTACTTGGATTGACAGACAAAAATGCCTTCATCATTGACAGTTATTTGTATTCCAAGATACAATATATTCTTTTTAACCTCAGAATCGTAGGTGATTTCAAATTTTTTGTTGATGTTATCTAACATCTTCCAAATCTGGTCTTTGTTCCTCCCAACGATAAGTCCGTCTAAAGTGACATTAGAATACTCTAGTCCTTGTTGTAATACAGGGATCATCAGTGTTGACCATTCCTATCTCTTCTAGATAACAAGATATCTTCTCGTTCCATTGTTTCGGTGCCTGTTTAAGGCCATACAGACTTTTATTTAGTTTGCAGACTCGTCCTGAACCATCTTTAAAACCTTCAGGTTGTAACATATAAATCTTCTCCTTTAGGTCTCCATGCAGAAAAGCTGTCTTGACATCAAAAGGTATGAGGTCGAGTTTCTCCGAGGCAGCGTGACTCAGAAGTAGTCTGATTGATGCATGTCTAGCTACAGGGCTAAATGACTCAAAGTAATCGATACCTTCTCTCTAATTTTACACTACTTAACTAAGTGAATACGAAATTGCTTACTTGCTGACGCGTTTCAAAACAATCGTTCCTTTTTTGAAGCTAACCTTCTACTAGTGGCTTTTGGCTCTTTATGACAGGGTTGGATTTATGACATTAGGTGAGGTGTCAGCGTCTTGTGTGATGTATTTGAAAAGACTATTGGCTTCAAAGTGTGTGTGTGTGTTCATTAAGAATATTTTCCCTGTCTGTTGCGTAGTGTTTGTAGATTTCATATTTTTCTAAGGTTGTTAGTTTTTTACTCTGTTTTAATGTGTGTAGAATATTTAAATTAGTGTTTATGTCGGTATGTGTGTGTTGGGTGTTATTTAAGTGTTTTGCGTAGCTGGATTTAGGGTTTGTTGGTTTTGTTTGGGTAATGTGTTCATCGAAGCATGTGTAGAATGACCTGCCGGTTTGACCAATGTAATAGTTGGGACAATCGTTGCAAGTTAATTTGTAAATACCTGAGAGTTTGTATATGTCAGTTTCTTTTTGAAAAGGTTGTTTGTTGTTTTGTAGGATATTTGGTAATGGAGTTTTTTAATGTGGAGGTTATTTTGTGTGTGTTATTGAGGGATATGTATTTGTTATTTTTTGTGTGGTTTGTTTGTATGGCTGTTTGATGGTGTTTATGTTTTATTTTCCTGAGAACGTTGTCTATGAGTGTGTTGGTAGCCGTTTTGTTGGGCGATGGATTTTATGGTATTAAGTTCTTCGTCGTAGTCTTCCTGTAGCATTGGTATGTTTATTAGACGGTGTAACATATGATTAAAAGCAGCGTGTTTGTGTTGTGTGGGGTGATTAGATATATGATGTATGAACATACCTGTAGTTGTTGGTTTTCTGTATATTTTGAAATTATGTCTAGTGTTGTGTTTGGTGATAGTAAGATCTAGAAAGTTTATTCTATTGTTTTCTTCTAACTCGAGAGTAAATCTGAGGTTTTCGTGTATGGTATTAATGTAATTCTGTAGTTGTTTGATTTGCCTTTTGTTGCCGTTGTATAATATTAAAATGTCATCTACATATCTGTGGTAGCAAATTATTTTATGTGTGTGGTTATTGTTCTGTAGAATATATTGTTGTTCGATGTGGGGTAGGAATATTTCAGCTAGGATGCCTGAGATAGGGGAACCATTGGGAGGCCATCTTTCTGTGTGTAGTATTTGTGTTGGTATGTGAAGTAGTTTTGTGATGTGATGAGTTTGGTGAGTGTGATTATTTCATGTGTGAGTTTATGTGGCGTGTTGTTTGCTGTGAGCATATTTTGTAGTATGTTCAGTGTTGGTTCTATTGGCAACATTAGTGTAAAGGTTTTTTATGTCGAATGAGGCTACGGTGGAGTTGTGTGGTATGTGGATGTCTTGTATTTTGTGTATGAGGTCTATATTATTGTGTATGGATGTGTGATTGTGAAAGTTTATGTTGCCTCTGATAAGTTTGTCTATGTATTTGGCTAATTTATGTGATGGTGCATGTGTGTGGTTGATTAGTGGACGGATGGGTGTGTTTTCCTTGTGGAGTTTAGGTAATGCATTTAATATGGGGGCTTGGGGTTTTATTTGTTTATAATATTTCTTTTGTTTGCTTTTAGGAAATTTAGGTTATGTTTGTCCCGTTTTTGTATGATTGATTTAAGGGTTGAATGTTCGTTATTTATGGTAGGTTTTGTGTTTAAGTTATTTATGTTGGGCATTTTATGTTTAATGTCTTGTCTAATGTATTCGTGGTGTGTGGGATCTGTGTATTGTATTGCAGTTTCAGTGTCTAAAAGGATGTTTGACATTTGTTTGGGGGTTGTATTTTTTGGGGTGTAGGTTGTGTTTTAGGCCTTTGTTTAGTAGTGTTAGTTCATTTGTGCTGAAGTTGATGTTCGTAGTGTTAATGGTGCGTGGGTGGAAATGGTGATCGGTGTAGATTGTGATTCTGTTTGTTTCTTATGAACTGTATTTGTTTATTTCTGTAGTCATTAGTGTATTGGATTATTTCTTCGAGTTCCGTGTAGTGTAGCATTGTTGTGAGGGTTTGGTAGATGGTTAGCTTCGAAAAAGGAACGATAGTTTTGAAACGCGTCAGCAAGTAAGCAATTACTTATTCACTTAATTAAGTAGTGTAAAATTAGTTTAATCAGTGAATTCAAGATGATTACATCAAGAAACTTCAACCTTCTCTCTGTTCAAACCTCGGACCACCAGTCGAGCTTTCAATATTCCATTTGTCTTCTCACGCAGAGCCCATCTGCTGGACATTCAACGAGCTTCCAAGTATTCATTTTTATCAAAGAGTTGTACTCCTCCGTCATTTTGTGTCACCAGTTCAAGTCTTTTAGTGCGGCTGTTACAGAGATATCTTGTATCTCACCAATCATGACTGTGTTGTCGCTGTTCTCGCTTCGCTGATATTCCATGATAAAGTCTTTGTACCTTTCCGGTTTTGAGAGGGTTGCATGATCTCGTAGAACTCTTCCTGATGTTCCTGTCTCTCTCAGACTTTCATAGAATTCCTCTTCAGTTTCGTCTCCTTTATCTTCTGTTTTATCAGATTCTAATTGCTGCATTTTCATTTCCGTTTCTGTCCATTTTTCCACTATAACTTGACGAGTCCTGGTCGTTCCTGAGTTAACACAAAACATTCACAGCCAAAAATCCTTAGCTTCTCTACTCCGAATTTCCATCCAAACCAAAGTTCAGCAGGGCTTTTGGCTTCAACGGTACTTGTGCCAGTTTGGTTGATTGAGAATACAGCATAATTGACTGCTTCAGCCCATAGTCTTTCATCTAATTGTTTTGCATGAAGTGCTGAACGAGCTGATTCCACCACAGTCCTCATTTCACTTTTGATTCTTCCATTCTGCTCTGGCGTGTACGCATTTGAGAATGTGTGGAAAATTCCTAAATCTTCTAGTAGTTTCTTTGTGTCTGAGTTTTTAATTTCTCTTCCATTGTCTGACCTCAAACACTTTATTCTCCTGTCAAATTGATTTTCGACTAACTTTGTAATATTTTCAACTTCTTTCCAACTTCATCTTTCGTTTTCATGAAATACACTGTCTTGTAGTGTCAATAGTCATCCTTAAAATGCATATAAAGTACTTGGACCCTCCAAGTGATGGTATATTCACTTCTCCCACATCCACATGAACTAGATCCAGTGGCTCTTGGGCTGTCTTCAGGTTTGCAGGATGTAAGATTCGGTGCTGCTTTCCATAAACGCATACTTCGCAGACATAGTCGTTCCAGTTGTCAATATATTCAATTCCTGTTCTCTGCCATGTGCTCTTCACATACTTAATGCTTTGGTGAGCGAATCTTTCATGCCCGACTTGGATTGAGATGGCTGCTAAACACGTCTCTGTTTGCTTTCTTCTGAGCATCATTTTGAAAAGGCTACCTTCACGTTTTGCTACTGCTGCGATTTGTCCATCTGAAGTCTTGAACTCCGACCATACTGTTAGCTTGTTGCAAGTAACTTTTATCCAGTGTCTGTCCGACTGAAAATAGGTTTTAGTCTAGTTTGGGCATGAACACGACATCATCAAGTACAACTGATATCCAATTATGACCATTAAAGGCTTCCAGTTCCACGTTTCCAACTCCAACTCCCTCTAGTTGCATTGCATCTCCAATTAGATAGACATTGATTCGTAAAGTTCGACATATTTTGAGAACCATTCTCTACGAGATGTCATATGCTGTGTAGCACCACAGTCCTGGTACCAAACGTCCTTCATATAGCCCGTTTTCTTTTCATTTTTAAAGTCTGCTGCACTAATCAACTGGCTTACATATTTATTAAACCTTTAAGTAAACGAACCTTTGTGACTTTACGAAACAAGATAGTTAAGTAGGAGTGTTGAAGTTAACTATTTGTTTAATATTGTGGTGGCAGTGGGTCAGCTGTTTTGTTTGTTATGAAAAAAACAGCTAACCCGCTGCGACTACAATATTAAACAAATAGTTAACTTCAACATTTTGTTAAGTATATTATTTGATATATATGTTGGTCCATTTAATTATATTTATATGTGTTTTTATTCATGTTTATGTTGATATTATTGTAATTAGTTTTTGTACATTGATGAACCAAGAAAATGTGCCAAATAATTAAATTATCATATTTTGTTTTTATATTGATAAAAACATTACACTTTTAAACAAATAATAGGTACATTTTATTTAACATTTTTAATTTAGCAAAAAATTTTGAATATCTTTAAAAATGAGTCATAAAAAATTGTTACAGTTTGGGAAGTATATAATTTATATTTTGAGATAAAAGAACTCTTTCAATTACCTACATTTTTTAAAATATTTTAATATCTAGTAAATTTTTAATGGCCCAATTGTCAAATAACTACAAAATGTAAGTGATAATATTATATATATATTCCAATATTTCTAAGATGTTAATCATTTCTATAATTAAAATTTTGTAATCATAAATTCGAAAATAATTAAAATTAAATTGAGATGCTTCAACAGATTCTTAATAAAAATTATAGCTTGGAAGAATATTAAAATAAATAAACTGTGTAATGAATAAAATAGCTTTTACAAAACTAAAATCTGTTTTCTAAAATAGTTAAATGAGTTATTTATTCACCAAGAATACATATAAACATGTTTCACTGATAGTCCTGTAATTTACACTCTTTAGGTCACAGAATTTCTTAAATTGACAACCTGAAAATGACCTCAAAGGTCAAAATTTAATAAATTGGTTTTTGATTAATTCAAGAATTGGTTTTCCTATGAAATTTCAGGAGCAAGCTACAGTTTCAGAACCAGAGTTCAAACTTGCAACACAAATCATTACCTCACAAGGTCCTTTACACACATACTACAGTGGAACGAACACTGTGGGGCTGAGGAAAATAGTATAGCGAGTCGTGCATGCTTTAGCTGTATGGGCTCATTGTATATACATCTATGTGATATATATAGACAGATATATGTTGTGTGTGTGTAGAGAGAGAGAGAGAGAGAGAGAGAGAGAGAGAGAGAGAGAGAGAGAGAGAGCGACAGTGAATAAGTGTGTGTGTGTGTGTGTGTGTGTGAGAGAGAGAGAGAGAGAGTGAATAAGTGTGTGTGAGTGTGAGTGTGTGTGTCTGTGGTGATATTTGTGAATTGATGATACATAGGTCAAATGAAATTATGAATAAACAAATAAAATTTATAAGCAAGGTGAAGAAAAAAGTAAAAAAGAAAAAGAATAGGCAAAATAAATACGGTAAACTGCTTCAGCCTAGGATTACATGGAGTGGTGTGGTGTGGGGTCATCTATAGATGTACCGATGACTAACCAAAATTTTTAAAACTAAGTATTATTCATTTTTTAAGAGAATAAAATAACAATGAGAAATGCAAAATCTTCCATAATTTATTTAAAAGAAAATGGAAAGTAGCTATGATTGCAAAGCATTAATTTTAGTGCTGCAGCAGCCGCACTGAACTACCCCGCTCCCACTCCTATTCACAAACTATACTTTCTCTGTAAACCATACCAGGCAAATATCTTGGCAACCATTAGTTTAAAGCATCTACAGCATGGCTGGACAGTTTTAAGAAGAGACTAAACGTTGTCTGGGATGGTATCTGTGGTGAATCAAAAGATGTGGGTGAACATGTGGTAAATGAGTTGTTGTTTTTGTGTCCATGGAGTTCTTGACCACATCAAAAGTCTGGACGATAGCAGCCGCCAGCTCCTGTGCCTTTTGGCTAAAGAGAACAGTTCTCAGATGATCTTTAAATAACACCATTCCCAACTTCAAAACATGCAGGGTGAGTGATGAGTACTCGAAAATGTGTCTCGGTGTTAGACTGACATCCAGACTGCTCCTGCAAGTAACGTATGCCCTGGTCTTGTCTGGGAGAATCTTCATCCTTCTGAAATAATTGATTCTTAGTCTGACAACAACTAATGTCAAATTTCTGACGCAGTTAAGTCAGTGATAAGTGGCCTCCTTAAAGTATAAAGAAAGAGTCTGTTTTGGGCTACTGCATTTACATATCTAAGTGTAATGGTGTTACCTTGTTGATCGTTTTCAAGGGCTTCTTTGGCCAATGAGTCAGCACACTCATTACCTTCAATATTTAAGTCTGCAGAGATGCATTGTAGATGACATGATTTCCCCATACTCTCAGGGGAGCCTGTAACCTCTAGAGGGTGTGTCCCCAGATGGTGGATTGGGGAATGCTTCCATCTGTTTTCAGATGGGTGGTAGAAGGAAATAAAATACCTCCCGCAGACCAACAGGCATAAGTCCAACCTTTTTGAGGCTCTGGCAACCAACTTCCATAGATACTGTAAATGAGTGAAAAATCAAACTGCAAGATTTGGTTGCAGGTTATGAACCTAAAAACTTTTATATGCAGACAAAACGGGTTTGTTTTTGGGAGTTGCCAACAAAGTCCCTCATAGTTAAATGGGGGAATTGTGCTGGGGATAAAATGTCAAAGGACAGATTTACAGCATCACTTTGCGTGAATTTAGCAAGAGACTTAATGAAGATTTTTGTTATTGGAATCCACGGTGTTTTAAAAACTTGAGAATTGAAAATTTACTAGTGATTTGGTGAAAAAATAAAAAAACTTGAATGACTGCAGCTACAATGGAAAAATGGTTAAACGAGTTCTTTGTTATAAAGAAAAACAAAAGGTTATTATGTTTCTTAACAATACCACCTGCCACCTACACAATGCTTTTGAATGTGAAACCTACCTGCTTCCAGCCTAAGGCTATGAGCTTACTACTTTCTAAAGATATGGGTATTATTTACATGTTTAAATCGTACTACAGGCGCTATTTGATAAATTCTTTGATTTAAAAAGTAGAAGAACCTGATAGCCATTATGATTTGGCTAGATCTGTGTTAATTCTGGATGCTTCCAGGATATCCACTTGTGGGGGTATTCTTTATTTAAGGTTGAATTCAGGGGCAATGAGATGGAAAGGTAGGATATTAACTTTACCCTATCATCATCATTATTATTATTGATAACTATTGACATTAATAACACATCTTGATGTTTATTCATAACTTTGACGCCAATGGTACATAAGTTTTACCAAATAAATTTAAAAACAAAATGTTTCAATACTCAAAGTTTGTTCACAAAAAGATTTAATTAATGACCATTTTAATAATACAAAGTAAATTAATACTTTTAAAAATTAAAAAAATTATCTTCAACATATAATAGACAAGGGAACTGAATGAGTCTTGTGTTACTTTAAGACTCATGTTATTGCAGGAGTCATAACAACTCCGACTTGACTTTTTAAATGAAGCACATGTTTTACAGTGGTAGCTTACCTAAAACCTATGGGAGTTGCAGATCGTAAGAATGTTATTATTTTTTTTTAAAGCAAGGAAATCGTAACAGTTAAAGGAGTGCTATAGGGTAAATGGATAGATACTGCTTTATACTTTGTGATTTATTCTATTGAAGGAAATATATTGCTATTTTTTATTTTATGTATACTCGTATACTTACTAAAGACTGTATCTCAAGACAAGGGTTGACTTATTAACAAACCAATCTCAATTCATTCTTAACTGTGAATGTTAACAAAATAAGAGAGCAGAGGAGATGCGTCTTTTCGGAGACTCCATCTTTATCGAACACTCTAGAGTTTGTGTGGAACCTAATTGATCCTTTAAGTGCAGCCTGGCTGTTTCAGTCTGTCTGGACCTTCTAATGCCCTGTCTCCATTAGGAGTGACGTCACTGGGTGTGTTCCAGGTCGAATGGGACTGTTTGTGACTTAGCGAACGATCGCTGCAGTTCTGACGTTTTAATTATGATTTAGAGGATGGATCATGTTATATGATGAACAATCGCTGGTTACAATGAACATTAATCTTACATAATAAATAAACTTATTTTCTTTTTGTTATTGATCTCTGGTTTGGGGTTTGCTTAACCTTGCAAACTGCCCATGAGCTGTCATTGATGTTTTAATGGAAGACAGATTCTGAATTAGTTGTTGACTAACTATTTTGCCAGCACATATTGTTTGCAATAGTGATATATTGGAACTTCCAAAAAGATTCATTGAGAAATTTAGGAAGGCCCTAAAACCTGAATGTCAGTAAACAACCTACTACCACCAGAGTGAAATTTAAACAACATCCTGTTTTATCCTGTGACAGGAATGACTGTTCTGTTTGCAAAGAAGTACCAATAATAATTAATTTTAATCACTATTGAAAATATTAACAATTAGAGTTGTGGAAAAGTTTTTGCTTCAAGAATGTTTCAAGAAGGCTACAATTAAGTTAAACAACTGACCATATTTTAGCAAATAATTTTAATTGCTAAAATTTTAACATTTCTCTTACATATGTTGATTGTTAGTGCAGGGTTTTCGAACTGTGTAAGCATATTCATTGAGGGTATAAGAAAAATAAGTAACAGTACATGCTAGCTAATCATTTCTTTTATGTTACAAGCTCTAGTATCTCATATATTTTTTTCCTATTATTTATTCTAAACAATTCTACATTTTTGTTGTAGGACTATCATTAAATAATACATTCAACTGTAATTCTCTGAACATTAATTATAATTTTTGTTTTACAGGATTAATTTTCTTTGGGTGTTTTTCCTGAACCCAAAATTTAAATGACAACAGGATACTAGAGTATTTCTTTAACATGCGATCGGTTAGGAAAGCCATAACAAAAATAGTTAGTGTAAAGGAAATATTTTATTCTTTAGCACTACAGTTCTGATGAGCTAGCTATGTGTCATTGAGCTTATCTGACACCTTTTCTTGGTGTTAATCCGATGACTACGAGTTCGGCAGCGATGTGGGGTTAGGGTGAATTGTAGTGCCACTGTTCAGTTAGCGCTGTCATAACAGGGTGACCGCTTGTATCACAATTTTAGCAGTTTATTTAGTTTTGGGGTGATCATAATCAAACACTTTTGGTTTCATAAGTTCCAAAAAAAACCAATATGTCATAATGTTATCAACATTACATTCAGACGATGAAATCGATCACGAAACAGGAGATTCATTCAAACCAGAGGTGATTTCGTTCTACAACTTATCAAAGGAAGGAGTTGATGTAGTTGATAGAATACAGAATGAATACTCAGTAAAAGGAGTGGGTAACAGAGGCCAATGACTATATTCAAAGGGTAATTGAACTTGACTGCAATTAACGCTTAGATCATATGTAGGGGAAACACTGGGTCGAAAATTGCTAGAAGAATATTCATCGCTAAGTTCAAAAAGGCAATTGCCTCATCTTTTGAAAAATACTTCAATTGAAAATATATTCATACCACTCAAGCAGTGTATGAACAATATAACTGGTCAAGACTGTCCTATCAGGAGTCAAAATCCACGTCTTTGTTACCAAATTATGAAACGCTTCTAAAAACAATTTTTTTCTATTAAAAATTATTATTTAAAAATTTACTGATTAAAACACTGCAGGGAAATTCAAGAACCATAGTACTTATATAAAATCTAATTGTTTGTAATGAGACTAACACAGAATTTCGTTTCATTTTAGAAAATCTACAATTATAGGCTCCACGATGTGGGAACTATCAAATAAGGAAGAATCGTTATGCAAAACAGACAGGGTCATAAATGTAAATAACAGATCAATCTGTCGAGATGTTATTAGATCACAAGTCTTTATTTGCACAATGCGCCATGAAGGAAATTAAAATAACACCTAGTAAACTAGGCGTTATTTCAATTTCCATCATTTAAACATTTTCTGTAAATTAATTTTAAATTGTAGTTTACATATTTCTTAACAATTTTGTACCTAAAATTTAGTTTTAAATGAAAACGTTTGCTATAATTAATGAGTTTGTAAATGTTAGGGATTCCCTATACACACGACCATCTACGTTACAAAACAGGGGGCGATTGATTGCGGGTAAATAAGGTCTTTTTATCAATAAAAACATTCATAAATTAAATTAGTACTTACAACTTTTTAAAAAAATGTTTTAACTTGCCTATAGTAGCACTTACTTTTTTTGTTGTTGAGGACGGCCGTTTCGGGAGATGTGTCCCTTTGTCAACTCAGATTGTAACTGTTACGGTCTGAGTTGACAAAGGGACACATCTCCCGAAACGGCCGTAACTGTTGCGGTCTGAGTTGACAAAGGGACACATCTCCCGAAACGGCCGTCCTCAACAACAAAAAAAGTAAGTGCTACTATAGGCAAATTAAAACATTTTTTTAAAAAGTTGTAAGTGATTACTAGTAGCTCACACGAAGATGGAATCAACAAATGTTAAATTAGTAGTTTATTACATACCAGTACTTCCATCCATAAATTCATAAAATAAGTAGTGGTTTTTGCCAAATGATATGAATAAGATTATGAAAATTTTATTTATGACATCATCTTCCCTAGTTTATTGTCTTGAGTAAAACTCACCTCTTATATTTATAACTATATAGATAGAGTAAACTTGTTTGCTATAATTCAAAATTTAGATGTTAAAAAATAGAAACCTTGCTCTAATTGTTCAGCATGGTGAAAATTATGTGACAATTTCACTATGAAGGCTGGCTTACCAAAACAAAAAGGATTTTTGACAACTGTACAATTAGTATATTGTAAATGTAGAACATTCAAACAAAATTAATTTTTATTTGATACTTACTTGGTGGAGGATTATTTTGTCCTGTAAAATATGGTTGCTGTGACACTGGAGGGTATGGTTCTGGTGGGGATGGATATGCACCTGAAAATTTTAATTAAGACTTGTCAATGAATAAATAAATTAACGTCTGTCTGAATGAATATTCTTAGTTATGACTAAATAAAAAACACTTTTTCTTGATTATTGTAATGGTTTACCTGTAAAGGTTTTGTTTTAATTATTGTTGTATTTGTCCTGATAAATGCTTATAGTAGCATACAACATATATTCTTTAATGCATAATGATTTCAGCATTCTGAAAATTACGTGACAATTCCACCGTGAAGTCTGGCTTCCCAAAACAAACAAGATTTTTGATAACTGTACAATTAGTATACAGTAATACCTCGACTTAAGTTACCCCGTCTTACGCGATTCCCAAGTTACGGGGTTTTAAATCATGTTGTCCGAGTTGAAAAATGCTTACGAGAACTTTCATAGCTCATGAAGAGAAAATATTTTCAGGTTTAAAGGCCGCCAAAGACCGATTGACAGTGATATTTGGCGCAAATACAGCTGGTGACTGTAAGTTGCAATCTCTCATAGTTTATCGCTCAGAAAATCCAAGCTCATTAAAAAATATTTTAAAGCTAGCTTGCCCGTGATTTAGAAGTTAAATCGGAAGGATTAGGTGGCAGCTTCCCTTTTTAAGGACTGGATTGGTCATCATGTCACACCTCAAGTCGAACGTTATTGTCAGTCTAAACAAATACCTTTTAAATTAATTCATATTATTTGACAATGCACCTGGCCATCCTTCTACTACTTTAACTAATCTCGACACACACATGAAAGTGATATTTTTGCCATCAAACACAAATAATTGGCTTTAACCGATGGATCAGGAAGTCATCAAATCATATAAAGCTTATTCCACAAGAAGATCATTTGCGCATCTGTAAGGAGTTATGAGACAGAACAACGAGCTCTCTGTTGAAGATTTTTTGAAACAATCCAATGTTTTAAATGCTTTGAGAATCATTGGACAATCTTGGAATGAAATTTCACAAAAAACTTTGAATCACGTTTGGAAAAACGTGTGTCTATTTTTTTTTGCCACTGAAACTCAAACGGAATCAGTGCCAGAGTCTGATGAAATTCCTGATGTGATTGAAGAAGTTGTCGGTTTTGCCAGACAACTAAATTTAGAAGTGGATAATGATGACGTTCAAGAACTGCTGGATTTACACAACCAGGAGCTGACAGTTAATTGATGAGTTCATAGAAATGTGTGAGCAAGAGCAAGACTTTAAAAACGCAAATTCTTAAGACCCAGAAGATGCCATAGAAGATGAAATGACGGTTAGAAACTTGACAATAGGTCTTAGCTTTAATTGAACAAAATTTACAAATTTTGGAAAACATAGGCTCCAATAATGAGCGTATTTCTGCCACAAAACAAAACAAATTAGCGAGTTAAGAGGAGCAAGTTAATTAGCGAGTTCTGCATGAGAAGAGATCTTCAATTCTTCAAACGAATTTAATAGAATTTATGAAGCCTTCTATGTCAAAATAACTTCTTTTTACTTACTTCCTTGCAATATGTATTTATATATTATAATTTTTTGTTGTATTATGTATTTAAGATTTTAATACATACACATTTTTCTTTTAAATTGTTAGTTTATTTAGTCTTCGGTCCCAATTAAACATGATTCCTATGTGATTGTATGTAAAATTTTACCCCGACTTAAGCAAATTCGACTGACATAGTTATCGCTCGGTCCCATCTATCGCGTAAGTACAAGTATTACTGTATTATAAATGTAGTACATTTAAACAAAATTAATTTTTATTTGGTACTTACTTGGTGGAGGATTATTTTGTCCTGTAAAATATGGTTGCTGTGATACTGGAGGGTATGGTTCTGGTGGGGATGGATAAGCACCTGAAAATTTTAATTAAGACTTGTCAATGAATGTATAAATTAACGTCTGTATGATTGAATATTCTTAGTTATGACCAAATAAAAAACATTTTTTATTGATTAATGTAATGGTTTAGCTGTAAAGGTTTTGTTTTAATTATTGTTGTACTTGTCCTGATAAATGCTTATAGTAGCATACAACATATATTCTTTAATGCATAATGATTTCACAATTTTATTCAATTAATAATAGAAATTCACCATAAAATATGATAAAAATTAATCATGTAATATGTTCCTTAATATGGCCACATGCTAACACTTGTGGTTGAATAATGTTTAATAAGAAATGTGGATTTACTAATTAGTTTAATTTGGTAAAATAAATTACTCTTTGATTTGAGATTGATCTCAACACTTATTTGAGAAGGATTTGTAAGATCCTAATGGAAGAAAGAGTGTGTGAAAATGAGCCAAAAATGGTGAGCAAAGAACAAGAATAGAGAAGACTGCTTTATGTGTGTGGACTTGTGAGACTGCCGGAAAATGGTGAGAGTTTTCATGTAGACCAAGTCACATGCCTGTTGAATTTAATCAGCACTGACTTTATTTATGTACCCCTGAGATAATATCAGACGTGTCACCCTTTAATGCATCTTAAAGGTATGAAAATTTATGCAAGTCGCTCAAGGCATTATTATTGTGTATTAAAAAGTTATACATTTCATTGAAATTGGCCCAGTCTTTGACTAAACGAAAAACATAAGGTACGATTAATAAAGGCAAATCAGTTGGTAACCATAAAGGTTTAGTGTTAGTTTGCTTTTTAATCGAATTTGCCTTTTATTGAGTTTACCATCTACCAAGGCACCATTCTGCACCTTCTCTTTGATGCTGTAGACAAGTTCTTTGGATGCTGTGTTGGTCACAGCTTCGGGGACAGAATAATGTCGATAAAACCAGACATTTATTAGAGGTCAGGAATTACTAGGCTAATTCTTGCCTCACATTGCTCGAAGATGGTTACCATAATAGAATAGATTTTTTTTTTTTTAAATAGAAAATTGGACATGAACTGTAAAAGTAGGTAGTTCAATTTTAATTACTTTAAAAACATTCTTGCCAACCAAATGTGACATTCAGCTCTTAAATTTGATAAGAAAAAGACAGTAAAATTCAATAACATTTTCGGAGAACCAAACAGATAAATTTAAAAGCAAATCTGTGAGTTACCTTGAATTTATGTAAGAAAGAGGTTATAAACAAAGAAACTTTGCTAAAATGCAAAATTACAATAAAATGATCTTCAAAAATGTAGTTTCAGTAACAAAAATTTTGTAAGTAGTTGACCACATGCTAACACTAGTGGTTGAATAATATTTAATAAGAAAATAATGAATAAAGCGGATTTACTAGTTAGTTAGATTTGATAAAATAAATAGCTTTTTGATTTATCATTGATCTCATATTTATTTGAGAAGGATTTGTAAGATCCAAACGGATGAAACAACATGGGAGAATGAGTAAAAAATGACGGCTGCCTTTTCTGAGTGGATTCGTAACACTACCGGAAAATGGCGAGAGTTTTCATTTAGACCAATTACATGCCTGTTGAATTTAGTTGGCACTGACTTGAGTTATGTAGAAACCGGATCTTAGAAGGCAAGAAATATAAGATTAAGTATGCAAGGTGTGTAGTATATTGTGCATCGTAGATCGTGCATAATAGTTTGAGAGATAGATTTACAACAGTTTACAATTTGTATCAAACAATGTCTATTTATTTATTTCATTAAGAAGTGTACTAACTAATATTTACATAAAATATAATTCATACCACTAACCCCAACAGAGATAAACCTAGTTATCTGTATGTAGATATGAATATCTAATTATATAAACTGAGAAAAACACTAACAACTTAAAATAACTAACATAATTAAAATTATAATATTGGAAATATTTAAAATCCCAACTATCAAAGAGTTAGTATTGAGTGTAAATAGTAGTTTATTGGCAAACCCTTACTTTCAAATTTACAGTAGATGTTGGACATGTTATTCATATTTTTATATCCACTTATCAACACATTTCACCATGTTCCTGGCTACTCATTAACTTTACCCTATATATTTCATTGATTGTGTTGGTAATGTTTGTCTTTAATTCATGCAGAATATGAGGATTGCTATTGTAAAGAATTTTTTTACAAGTAGCCTACAGAAAGAAATCAAGACCAAGAGTTAGTCAGGTCAAGAGATCCTAATCTGAACATGATTCCTATAGCATCTCCAAAGTAGAACAAGTTGTAAGGCAAGCGGTGCTGTACTGTTGCAACCAGCAATATCGCTCATTTTCATGCAGTGAGACTATGCACTGTTCAAAAATGTCTTGGTGACAGCAGGATTTTCAGTTGTTTCAATAATTAAAGGTCCTGTTATTCTTTACCTTAAAATCACACAACACACACCTATTTTTGTGGTTGAGGAGGAAATTTAATGAAAATGTGTGGATTGTCAGTACGCCAGGTCTATTATTTATGGCTATTAACATGGCAACAATGATGAAACCAACCACAGTTGCACAGCTTTGTTCAAAGAGCCTTTTATTGAGTAGGCAATAAAAAGCCCTATTCACCCAGCTCAATCATACCAACATCATACACATTATTTATGGCTATTAACATGGCAACAATGATGAAACCAACCACAGTTGCACAGTCTTGTTCAAAGAGCCTTTTTTTAAGTAGGCAATAAAAAGCCCTATTCACCCAGCTCAATGATACCAACATCATACACATTATTTATGGCTATTAACATGGCAACAATGATGAAACCAACCACAGTTGCACAGTCTTGTTCAAACAGCCTTTTATTAAGTAGGCAATAAAAAGCCCTATTCACCCAGCTCAATCATACCAACATCATACACATTATTTATGGCTATTAACATGGCAACAATGATGAAACCAACCACAGTTGCACAGCTTTGTTCAAAGAGCCTTTTATTGAGTAGGCAATAAAAAGCCCTATTCACCCAGCTCAATCATACCAACATCATACACATTATTTATGGCTATTAACATGGCAACAATGATGAAACCAACCACAGTTGCACAGCCTTGTTCAAAGAGCCTTTTATTGAGTAGGCAATAAAAAGCCCTATTCACCCAGCTCAATCATACCAACATCATACACATTATTTATGGCTATTAACATGGCAACAATGATGAAAGCAACCACAGTTGCACAGTCTTGTTCAAAGAGCCTTTTATTAAGTAGGCAATAAAAAGCCCTATTCACCCAGCTCAATCATACCAACATCATACACATTATTTATAGCTATTAACATGGCAACAATGATGAAACCAACCACAGTTGCACAGCTTTGTTCAAAGAGCCTTTTATTGAGTAGGCAATAATAAGCCCTAATCACGCAGCTCATTCATGCCAACATCATACACATTATTTATCAATCTCACAACACTATATGCATTTTCAAAATAAAACAAAATTACTCTTAGGAAAAGGTAATAACGAATAGGGTCTCTTTTAAGTTAGAGACTCAGTATAATAGATTATAATGAAAATGCTTCACAATCACTAGAACAACTATAATGTGAAGACAATAAACATATAGTGAGTATGTGTATGTTGTCTATGAGTGTTTGTTTGTAGCCGTTTTGTTGAGCAATGTATTTTATTGTATTGAGTTCTTCATCATAGTCTTTCTGTAGCATTAGTATATTGATTAGGTGGCGCAATGTATGATTAAATGCAGCGTGTTTGTGTTGTGTGGGGTGATTAAATGTATTATGTATGACAGTATCGGTGGTTGTTAGTTTACTGTATATTTTGAAATTGTGTTTGGTGACGGTAAGGTCTAGAAAGTTTATTTTATTATATAGAAAGTTTTCTTCTAATTCGAGGGTAAATGTGAGATTTTGGTGTATGGTATTAGTGTAATTGTTTGATTTGCCATTTGTTGTTGTTGTATAATATTAAATCACATCGCTCAAACAAAACGGCTACCAACATATACTAATAGATAACATACACATGAAAATTAAAGATAAACAACATCACCAAACAGCCACGCTGACAAACCACACAAAAACAACAAATACATATCCCTCACCTACCACAACAAAAACACACAAAATAGCTTCCACATTCAAAGAACTTTATTACCAAATATCAAAACGACAAACACTTTAAGGCAGCACATACAACTCATTCAAAAACAGACAAATACAACATATCCGATATTTGCAAATTAACATGTAACAAATGTCCCAGCTATTATGTCGGTCAAACCGGTAGGCCATTCTACACAAGTTTCGAAGAAATATTACCTAAGATCTCCTATTACCCAAAGAAACCCCACAACCAAAAATCCAGCTACTCAACTCACCTAAAAAACACGAAACACACACATACACACATACAAGGACATACATACTAATTTAAACAATCTCCACATATTAAAACAAAGTAAAAAAACTAACAACTTTAGAAAAATATGGGACTTACAAACACTACGAGATAAAGAAAACATATTAAATGACCACACAAATTTTGAAACCAACACCCTGTTCCATTACATAACACATAACCAACTTAACCCACCCTCTCTATCTCATAAATCTCATCCCAACAACCTTTGTACCTAGCATGATGCCGCGAGAAGAGGTTTTGCTTAGTAAAAGGAGCGATTGTTTTAAAACATGTCAGCAAGTAAGCTCTTATGTATTCACTTAGTTAAGTATCATTTAATTATATTTTAATCAGTGAATTCAAGATGATTACAACAAACAACGTAATACGTGTTCTCATTTTTTAGTTTAATTTGAGACTCCAAAGTTGACTTACAAATATACCAAGTAAGATTCTTGTTTAAGTAGGTTAAAGTATAAGTGATAAGTGAATATAAGAAAATAGTGTTGTCTTCAATGTTTTCTTGTATTCACTTATCACTTACACTATAATGTACTTAAACAAGAATCTTACTTGGAATATATGTGCGTAGACTTTTAAGGATACTAATGATGTGTGCTCACAGATTGAGACTAAGATCTTCTTGTTAGGTGTGTGGGATTTCCATTGTCACGTGGTATACCGGTATTGTTCTATTTTATGATTATTTTAGGATTGTATGGTTGTTTTTTATGGCGTGCGTGGCTAAGTTTGAGTTGTAAATGTTTGGTTTGACATATGCTTTGATGTGCTCTTTATATCTGTTTTTTAATTTCCTTTTCGTTTAGCCGATGTATAATTTGTTACAGTCTGGCCATTCAGTTTTATATATTCCATTATTAGGTGTGGGACATATTTTTTCCCATTGGTTTTATTGATTATCCTTCCTGTATTTCTGTATGTTATGTTAATATTGTTATTTTTTAGTGTTTTAGTTATTTCTTTTATGTTTTATCCTTTGTATGTGAATTACAGTATGTGTTTTAATTTAGTTAATATTTGAAATTCTAATTTACTCATTTTTGTATTGTATCAATTTTTTGGGTCATTTGATATATTATTTCTTTTTCTTCATTTTTTAGTGGTAGTTTTATCATTCTGTATAAGAGTGTGAATTGTAGGCAGTTATTTTATGTTGTTGGGGAGGGTTAGAGTAGTTTGGTATTGTCTATGGTTTCTGTAGGTTTCCTACAAATTGAGTATTCAATGTTATTTGTATTTCTTGTTATTGTTAGGATTACTATTTATTAGGAATATACTGTGGTTGAATTTAATAATAAATACACAAAAACCTCTTAACCACAAACTTTCTTTAATTTACCCTAATGTACATTTCAGTTACAAAGTAACCATCCTCAGAGGGATAACATGTATGTTATCCCTCTGAGGATGGTTACTTTGTAACTGAAATGTACATTAGGGTAAATTAAAGAAAGTTTGTGGTTAAGAGGTTTTTGTGTATTTATTATTATTATTTGTTAGGATTAGATCGTTTATTTTATTGTTTATTTCTTCTTCCATGGTGAATTTTATGTTAAGAGTGTAGGTTGTTGAATTGTTTTAGGACGATATTATTATTTATTGCTTTATTTTGGAAGATGTATAATCCATTGTCAACATATCCTATTCAATGCCCATTGGGGTCGTGTGTTTTTATGGTTTGTGCGATTATTTCGGCAAGGTTTTGAAGGTAAATTTCTGATATTATACTTGAGAGGGGTGATCCCATTGCTAAGCCATCTATTTGTTAATATATCTTATTATTAAATGTGAAATAGTTTTTTTTATTATTATATATATTAAATATTTGCTGAATACATTGTTTTAATTCACCTCTTTTGGAATACAATTTATCTAATAAAATAGTATTGTGTTTTGTAATACTGTTTACTTTGAGAATTCAAGATTTTATAAAAATGTTATTTAATGTCTAAAAAGGAACTAGGTACTGTATTTATAAAGCTTTATATTCATTTACTCATCATCAGATTAATTGTAATTAATTTAATTAGAAACGTTAAAAATTGATTGTATCTGTAGGATACAACAAAAGGGGAAAAATATGACTCTTTCTTCAAAAATAGAACAAAGAATTAAAAAAAAAAAACAAGTTCCACTGAGGATATTCAATGTGACATTACGATTTCCAGAAATATAGCAAAGAGAACAATAAACTTTTTAGAAGTTATATAATGAAAATTATTTTTTTAATTTTCTTGTGATCGTGATTATAACTTTCTCAAAAATTAAAACATTTGGTTTTCATAAATCAAAATTATCGTAGGCTATATACAGACATTTTGTAATTAAATATATAGATTGTTTTTTATACAACACAGTGCCAATTTATGTTCATGCTAATTTATATGTGTATATTTCTCCTTCCTTGCCATCTAAAACATATTCTTTACCAGCTAATTACATGAAAAAGATGTAAAATTTTTACTAACCATATTTCTGAGCCATTAGAAGATCAGGTAGTAATTAGTATTAAATACCAATTTTTATAGAACTCTTCCCTAAAATGAAATTAAACAATCCTGTAATAAAAAAATGAAATTACAAAATATAAGTGCATCTTAAGTTTTTAACATTCAATTTACAAGAGTATGGTATATTAATAATAGTTTGACAAGTTTTATACAAAATCCTTTTCAGTTTCAAAATAAAAACTTTTGATTTAAAAATAAAACAGTTTCCATGAATAAAAAAAAATAATTTCCTGTATTACTATAATTTTAACTATGCCCATTTTTAAGCAGTTATTATTATTATAAATGTTTAACCTTAAAGGCTAATATGTACACTATTAACTTATTCTGTTAATATATGAATTACATTATTATTTAATTATATTATTCCTCAACATATTAATGTATAAAATAGGTGTTATTTTTGAATATACAGGCTATATTTAGATTTATTGACGTTTAAGTTAATATTTAGTTCATTTATCTTTTATCCTGTAACAGATTAACATTATAGAATCATTTGAACGATTTAATCCAAACCGTTAAAGCTAAATATGTGTTTGTAAATACAATATTGTATAAGTACCGTATAATAAAAAAATCTAATAAAGCATTATCTACTTACTTCTCTGTCCTTTTTATGCCCTATTTAAACTGTAGAACAAATGTGTATCTACTTTTCTGTTTGTTATAGAACAATAAAAAACTATAATAATTTTAGCAAGTAATTTTGGTGTGATCTAATGATATTTTGTATACCATTACTTCTTGACCCTAATTCACAATTTGATGGATAAATCTAATCTTCCACGAGTTTATCAACTGACACACCTAAAATACTTCAAAATTGATTACTTCATAACTTTATCTTCAAAATGAATATTTCCTGGTGCATGTCTATATTTACAGATATGTGTATATATATTTAATGTAATGTAATATTTATATAATATAAATATTTACATTTACAATATATACAATCAAAGACTTATATGGAAAAAAGGAATTGTTTTTGATTTTTTTAAGTATATGAGTTGAAAATATATATATATATATATATATATATATATATATATGAGTTGAAAAAAAATTAGAATACTTTACTAATTTGCATTAATAATTATAAATCCCATTAAAAGTACCTATAATTATTACTAATATTACTACATGACTTATAATATTACAAGTATTAAAAATCATAAGTCTTAATTAAGATATTTTAATGAATGCAAAATGCTTATAGAAACTCTTTAAAGTAAGCATGTATCATAAATTCATCAAGTAGGCCTACATCATTATTGTGTATAGTATTTTTCCTATAAACCTTACTGTAATATTATTACATACTTATTACACTTTTGCTATTACTTATGACCAGACATTTTGTTAAATAAAGGTTGTTAAATTGTTAACTTACACTAGGAGGAAACGTTTTCGTCTTACAACTTCTTCTGGTAGGAACCACCCAATACAACATAAACATGCAGTATTCAAACATTTACTACACAGACTAAACAAAATACTTATGTCCACAACTAACTACACAGAGGAACTAAACACAATCAAATATTTACCTCACAAAAACGGATATGACAATTATTTAATAGACAAACTACAAGGAAAAATGCTTAACAAGAACAATAACAACAACACAAACACAAACAAATTCATCACCCTCACATACATAAGCCAACTCACAAATAAAATAGCACACCAATTCAAAAAAGCAGGATACAATGTAGTTTACAGAACAACAAATAAAAGCCAACTTTCAGACACAGCATTAATAACAATACCAACACATACAATAACCCAGGAGTATACAAACTAAAATACAACTGCAATAAGTTCTATATTGGACAAACAGGCAGATCTTTCGCCGAAAGATATAAAGAACACAAAAGCGCACTGCACACTACTATTGAATCCACCGTCGCAAATCACCTCATGGACACTAAACACTCATGCAATAGTATGGAAAATGACATGAGCATCCTCCAACAAATTCCATAAATTTAACACACTAGAACAGTATGAAATATATAGACATGGTAACACACATAAAAATGACATCCTAAACATTTTGTAGAACATTTCACTACGAAGCGCTTCTAGTCGTTACATATGTTAACAGAACGTAACAAATATGAGACAATGCTGTGTAATAGGAAAAATTTGTAGTCCTTAAGAAACCATTGCGTTTTAAGCAGTACGTATCATATATGATACAATACACAGTCCAGGGTTGGTAAAATATTACATTGTCAGTGACATTTATTAAAAGAAAACTTTGAATTGAATGCTAGCTTGAGAATTGTAGGCTTCCAAATACGAAACTCAAAAATTAAACATTTTTAAATACAAAATGTAGAACCTACTAGCTACATACCAATCTAAAGTTGCCAACTTCCCTTTGTGTCAGACAATAATAATTATTAATCATTAACTTGAAATAGAGTATAAAAATGTTCATTGTTTTGAAAAAATATATAAATATAACACTATGAAAATACATACAAATTAATAAAAAAAACTCACTAACTACTTAAATAATTAAAGTAATTATTAGACAAGTGTTTCTAAACTCATGAATCAAATCAATTATTCTTTCTACTTTAAAAATATATTCCACCTAAAATATAATAAATAAAACACTGATTGAAATTTATTTTTATCATATCAAAACCAGTATCACTTTAAATGGTTATAAACTCTGTACAACACTAAACATTTCACCACAGGGTTGAGATTAAGGTTTCAACTTGAACATTCTTCACCATGAAATATGATTCATCATAACAATTAATATAGAAGGCGGCTCCAAAAAATGTCAGGTGTATGGTTGTATAGCTGTAAAACCAATATAAAGACTCAGCTGTATGTTCTGTAAACAGGATAGATCCAATAATTCAGTGCCCTAGCCACCAAGGGAAAAAATATTTACCAACATTTGTATTATAAAAAAAATATACTGTATATCATATCTATATCAAAGATATCCACAGAAATTAGTACTGAATATTAAAAATAAAAAATCTAAAATAATTATTTGACTTAAGTGTCATCACTATAGTATTCTAAAATTTTGAAAAATATTTACAAAAAGTTTTTTGAAATAATTTTGAAAAAATCTAGATAAAGTACACCATGATTGGGTTTTACCCCTGGGACCCAAATTTGAAGGAGCCTGCAATGAGGAAAGTTTATCTGAGGAAGTAATGGTATAAAGTAATCCACTACAATATATCGTGAATTAGTTGTAATGAATTATAGTCCGTACATGTATTATTAAAAGATGATTGTAATACAACTTTAAAAACTATCAAGGCTAAAAAATAGTTAGCAAAAAAAATTATTCTGGTGCTACCTGACAGAGAAAGTTAGTGACTATCATGGGATTTTAAACTTCATCAACTATAATTAAAGAATAAAAATATGGTACAACTCACAAATATACAATTTTTTATTTCAAACGCGCTTCAACGACTAATTTGTCATCATCCTCAGCGAAAATACACAAATGAAATTAACTAAAAAAAAATATATATTAAACATAACCTATAAAGTTTTAGCAAAAGTAAAAACAAAAGTTTTTTTTACTTTTGCTAAAACTTTATAGGTTATGTTTAATATATATATATATATATATATATATATATATATATATATATATATATATATATATATATATATTTAGTTAATTTCATTTGTGTATTTTCACTGAGGATGACGAGAAATTAGTAGTTGAAAGGCGTTTGAAATAAAAAATTGTATATTTGTGAGTTGTACCATATTTTTATTCTTTAATTATAACTTTCACTCACAAGCCAGCTCGAATATTATTTATTTTTAACTCATCAACTATATTGACTAAAATCATACAATTTGTTTGTCACAAACTAGAGTTAAAGACTCTTTAGCCAATAAACTCCTCTTCGACTACATCCTCTTTTGCTATAAAATGATGGTTACATGAAAGCTGGTATTTTATTAAATATACCATATAATTTCCAGAATAATAAAAAATATGACAGAATATAACAAAGTGTGAGTTAATTGTTTACTTGCCCCCATTATTGGAAGAGAGCTGCCCTCTCTTGCCCCTCCAAAGTCCAGCCCCTGGTTACCAAAATATTACTGTTTCCAGATGTTTATAGTACTAAGGGTTTCTCTATTCCTAGGCATTTGTCTCTATATGTCCATGTCTGTAATATGTTCAATTGGATGTATTTTAACTCGTCCAAAGATACAAATCCAAAGATTTAACGTCTAGTAAAGTTATACGTCCAAGATTCTGTTCCTTACTGGGAAAATATATCACTTCAAGTAGCTATACTTTGATCTTAAGATGTAAATTGTGGCTTCTAATAAGTGACAGAATTTTCCTATAAATAGATATAGCTTTCTCTATGCAGTTTATAATTTCTATTGAATAACCCCTAGTGTCATTGACTGTTCTGCTTAAATATGTAAACATTATATTTTTGCATTATTTTTTACAAATTAGTGATTAACTTTGGTGTAACTTTAGGATTTTACTAATGGCTATATCTTTAAATTCTTTTAAAACAGCCCTAACAGACTTTAGTTAGGCGATGATAACCTCAATAAGTTTTTCGCCTGGAAAAAAAAAACTTTTAAAACAGTTTGTAATTTCCAACATATTTGAAAGGAGCATGTATTTCATAAGTTGATGCCATTGGAAGCAAACCTGATTGATACATTTACATGTACAATGTACATTGGAACAACTAATGGTTCACATATTGAAATTTATTAATTATGTAAAAAAACTTTTGGAGACGACACACATTAGATGAGTAAACAACATAAGCTGCAAGTAACTCGTTTTTTTTTTAAACCATGTTCGGAACCGCACCATTCTTTTATGATGACTCTGTACATACAATTATTATGTGTATTGTATCATGCAATCTCTATGTTAAAGATTTCTATTTTTTTATTTTACTAGAATTTCTATAGTTTTGTATGAGCTATAGAAACATAATGGAAACCAACAGATTCTATCTTTGTTCTGTAAAAACAGAACCATCTTTTAAAAAACCTGAATATATAATTCTTACTCACTAAAAATTAAAAATACAATTTTCCAATAACGAACACTTATTTTATCATAAGCATGTTACCCACAAAATTTTGAAATTGATGCCGAATTTCATACTTGGGCTCATATTTAACATTCTGAATCCAAACAACATGAATGTTGTCTTTCTCTGAGGGAACGAGACAAATAAAGGGGTTTTTATGATGTTGAAGCACCTTGGCATACAAATTGATTAAAAAATAACAAATTAAGATATAAACACAGGTTATTCAATAATTTCTTCCATGCACTTATTTTATAGATATAAGAAATCTATTAAATTTATGATACAAAAGGTTTAAGGAGATATAATCTCATACTTATAAGCATCTACAGTAATCACGTTCTATCTAATCATTTAAAGAAAGTAGAATTGTCTGCAATCTGTATATCTGAACAAAAAACATGCAATCACATATTTTTATCAGATAAAATTAACAGTTATCATCCTGCATACTCACATAATATCAAACACATGGAGTTTTTGTCTCATGAGAAGACTCTAAGGTTTGCTATAGTTAATCATAGGAAGTCAAGCAATCAAAACAAGTTTTTTCGGAAATATTTAAAATATATTTGATGGATTAGTAATAACAAGCCACGATTGTGGAGCTGACTTCAAATTTAAATAAGCTTATGATAAATTATGTTTTCGTTAATGGAAAATTATGATTGACTTTTTATTAAGTAAAAAGTTGTTCTTTTTTTAGTTTTTTTATAAGTCGGTTTCTTTTTTTTTAAACTTATTTCTTTATTTTTAGAGGTGATTTCTAGTGCCTATCTACATTATAATAGAATTTCATTTTATGCTGTTGATTATGTTGGCAAAATTGCCAATATTTATCCATACAAATTTCTGAATGTGTATATCCCTCACATCATATTCCTTGATTGATGTTCAGTTATCAGTATGTTAGACGATTACACTGAGTAATTTAAGTTTGGCATTCCCTTGTTTAATCTTCCTAATATCCTACATATTATTTCTTATCTTGCAATTAATCTTTTTCATTACCATTTAAAAACGTGTTAATAATCATGTAATGCAAAATCTCAGGCAAAGGTACAATAATGCTACCTTTAAATTTTATCAGGAAACAAGTTTTTACACATAAAATATTAACAAAAAATTAAGTGAAAGTTGATAGTAAAGTTAGATAGATTTAATGAATATATCTATTTAGTGAAGTACTAAAGTTTTCACTTGAGGATTATTAAATATCTTGTTTATTGTAAATGAACTAAGGCCATATTTTCAGTGTATTTATTTTGGATTATTTCATTTGAGTTATACCAAGTTATACATTAATACAGGTAGACCATCTAAATAAGCCGCTTTCATAATGAAAATTAATTCATTAGTCTCTGATGATGCTTTTTTTAAGCAGTTTTCTCAAGCATGAATTAAAAAAATCTATTAATTTTATACTGTATTTGTTTTCCTTGTTATTAAATTAAATAAATGCTGTGATTGTTTATTTTGCTTACTAATTATATTATAATTCATAATCCTTATTTAACTTCAAACATTTTTTAATATAAAATACCATATTATTGCTTCCAAATCAGATGGATTGGGATGTAACTATAGTGGCGCCACCGGGATGGTTTCCCCTTTCATTTGCAAGCAAAATTACATCGATCGGTTCAATACTCCCAAAATTATTGTGGAACAGAAAAAAAACATACAGATTGAATACAGAACCTCCTTTTTTGAAAGTCTGACAAAATTTCCCTTTATCATTATAATGCAGGTGAGTAAAAAAATTAATTTAGCAGCTATATCTTAATAAAAGTAAAAAAACAATTGAAATAATCCGGTTCTCATAACAATCTGTCCTTTATATTTCAATAATAATTTAAAGGTAATAATATACAAGTCTGTGCCGAGTCTGAGGGCAGGTCCTTAGGTAAGGCTAACCAATTATAGATAAAGGTCTGATTGCATTACCTGGACCGAATTAATCAGATGGGATATTAAAAGTACAGAAAACCTGCCTGTTTGAAAGGCTCTATTGGTTCCAAAAAGTATCAAATAAGTGGTGTCTGGAGTTTGTCTTGTCACTGGGGCGGGCCGGTTATAAGTCCAGGTGTTATAGTGAGGTCGAAAAACTCTTCTAGACTAGCATAACAGGTTGTGACAGGCCTCCTCCTGTCTTGGGTCTGACACTAGTCACCTGGAGTCATAAGTTTGAGGTTGGATTTGTGGAGGCATAGATTCAAATGATGAACTTTGTATTCTCCCCATTATCCAACTTTCTTAATGGCTTAAGAGGTAAAAGACGAAAGGCAAGGTACTCCAAGTCATAACTCATTTTCTTTTCACCATCTTTCGCTAATACATTGGCTAATGTATGTGAGTTTACCCTAATTAGCCCTGTCAGAAGTCATATGGCAAGGAGGAAAAGCATATTGGCTACTCATGACTTCCTTATTGTTTTGCTATCTAAAACTTTTGACCTTCAGAGTTCACAATCTTGGCAATAGCACAACTCATTAATAATAACAAGTATGATTATAATTAATAATTATTAACAGAAATAAGATAATTAGAAATACACCAATAGCTCTAAGGATGCGGACATACAGAAGGCAACTGATGATGGCAACACAACACAAACTGAAGTTGCTTTATCACAGTATACAGAGCTGAAAGCACATATTCATAGCAAAGTTATAGCAACGTGAATAGCAAGTGACACAGAAACTAGAATTGCTCCAGTTACGTCATGCTGTAAACTCGTTCCTCAGTTACCAGCAGTATTTGTTCTGTTATGTATGCGTTTCTCAAAAGTGCTATTGTATTTAAATAATTCTTATTTTTATTTGTATTTTTTGTATCTCTTTTCTTTGAACTGTCTTTTATTATACTGCTATAGTATGTCAGAAAAACAAAATATTGCTGGTTCTGGTCATGGTTCTAGTTATATCCAACAGCTTCAAGATTATACTAATGATTACCAACAATTTTTTCAAAATATATAAAATTGGGTAAAAATATAGTCTTAATTCGTTGGTTATTTTTAAATTAAAAAAATAAAATTACTTGTTTCAATAAGTAGAACAAGAATATCACCATGGAAAATACGTAAAGTTACTCATTTCCATATTTTAAATGTCTGTAATGGCATGTAAGCCTATAGCGTAAGCCAGGCAGGCAGTAGCTACAACTCACTGCACTACGTCTAGATTTGGTTGTAATTTTATACAACATTACTATATACCTATATTAAAATATTCATACAAAGTATCCAGTCAGGATAGATTTGGTTATAGTTTTATTCGATATTATACATTGTCTTTTTTGTAGTTTGTTTCTTGAAATATAAACAAGGACAGCACCCTCCTCTGACTGCGGTATAACTGATAACTAAACTATCAACTTCATATGAACATTCGTGTAAAGCGACTAGCAACTTTTCTAATAGCAACTCAAGTTTACGTTGCGTTGTGATCACCAGTATGTCCACAGCGTAAGTCAAACTACCACCTGGGAACTGTAAGAGAATTAAATCAAGTAGCATAATTGAAATTTTAATAAGAAAACTTAAATTTAGCGATATCGTCTCTACCTTTACTTCGATCACTGCAAGCTGAATGAATTGCAAAACTAAACCTATAGTTGTTATGCAACTGTAGTGCACTCACACAGGAGTTCTTAAAAGCCTCAAGCAAAAAATAATAATAACACAATATAGGAAAAAAATAAATATATAAGAAAACAAGCAATTTTAATATCAAAACAATTAGACATACACAAGACTCACAAATTAATCATTTATTGACTCATACGATGACAGTCATCATCAGTGAGTGTTGCTACTACAAAATCTAACTTACAATTAGTAATTGAGTTGCAAGTTAGAGTTTGTAGTAGCAACACTAGCTGAACGAGTATGAGTCTTGTGTTAATAAATGATTAATTTGTGAGTCTTGGGTATGTTTTTTACTTAACTTAACCTCACAAGCTAAGTTCAAAGAATAGTTGTATAATATTAATATCCTATAAGCTGTAACATTTTGAAGTAGTATATATATAAAAGGCACTTACAAAATAAGATAAATATATATAAATAAATTCAGTATGTAAAAAAATTACTAAAATATACCAGTAACGAAATGTAAACATAACCTAATTTCACTTGTGTAGAAAATGCACATGGCCACATTTTAGATCTAATCACAAGATTTTATATAAAAAAAAAAAACACACAAATCACTATTTATAAGAAAATGTATTAGAAGTAATTGATAGATAACAATTTGAATAGAACAATAGAACGATATAAATACACTTAAAACTTTCAAACGGCAAGCTAGTGAAATGTTCTGAAGTAAACAAGATGGGAGAACGAATTTGTGGAGTTGCGTGCGCATTGACCGGCAAAAGATATTCGTTTTAAATATTTCTCGTGGAGATATAATCTAAAACAGTTTGGGAAATAAGATTTAAATGCAATTGTTTTGCAAAGAAATTTAAGTGCAGTTGTTAAGAAGAAGAAGTGTATCAGAGGCGGTGAACATGACATCCGTAAAGCTGTTACAAGGAATAAACGAGAAAATAGCGGAAATTGACGACTTGGCCATTTTATTGCTAAAAAGGGAGCGTCAGTTAGTTGGGACAGAGCATTTGAACGAGGCAGAATTGGCTGTAGAAATTTTATTTTTTTAACTGGTGCGGAAAGTGCAGTATCGTATTCAAATCATAATTACAGAATAACATTAAGCCAAATCATTGAACTGATCGATTAAGAAGACATTATTCAGGAAATTATTTAATTAGAAACCAAATAACTTGTAAAAAAATTCTAGCTTGTAAGAATTGTAACTTAGATATTTTTTTGAAAGTGCCAACTCAAATTTTATTATTCAAAATTTAGAAAACCCACCTATTAACCCGAGATAAGGAGAGCTCAAGCTCAAATTAAAGTAATTAAATCAAATTCAATTAATATTAAAATTTATAACTAAACTTCTTGCTGCCATAAACAAATTTTAGACTTAGGCTAATAAAGCTTAATTTTTATAATTCTTTGTGGATGAAATAAGACTTTGTAATTAGTAAGTGACTTTATAAAAGAAAATAAGGAATGTCATATTAAGATATTAAAATTTTTGTAACAAAAGCAGCATTGAATCGTTATTTCTTTTAACTTATAAATTTTTATTAAGACTTATAAAAGTGAATTTACCAAATATTACAAAGCTTATTAGTTTTTTTCTGAAATTATTAATTTCCTCATATTTACTTCCTTTAAGAATATTTGTATACATTTTCTGTGTTTCCTAATATTAAAATATTTTTATTTTTTGTTGTGTTTCATATTAACTCCATTAACAAAAATTTAAACAGTACTCTTTCAATTTATTAGTACTGTTTAAAATGTTGAGAATGGAGTTAAGCGTTATAATTTGTAACGCTTTAACAAGGAAAAATAGGAAAAGCATTTCTTTAATATTAGGAAAGACAGAAACATGTATTCAAATGTAGAGTTATTTTTTTATTTATTTCTACTTATAGAAACGTAACTCTATGGAACTAAAGTACTTTTCCCAAATTCAAATATTTTGAGACCATTTTATATTTCTGAAAGATACCTAACATTAAAAATGATTGTCTGATATAGTCCAAAAGAAGAAACTAATTTAATTTTAAGGTTAAATGGGACCAAGAAATAATTCTCATTTCCTAAAATAAATATAAAGCACTTCCTTATATAGTAGCATTTAAATGAGTACAAGTAAATGAATTACATGAAACTGATATTTTCAGAAATGTGTTCCAATTTTGATTCTCAGGCCTCAGATGAAATGACCAAAAATTGGTAGTCTTCATTCACAGTATGTAAGTGCTACAATCAAGGAAAAACTTACAAAACTTCAAATTTTGTTAGATCAAGATAGAAAAATAAAATTTTGTTAAATCAGGATATGGATATTTTCTTGCCTGAACTTGCAATGATAAAATAGCATGAAATTTTATTGTAGGCTTCAGGAGTGTTAACTTCAACTGTAAAAAAGCTTGTAAGAAAATTTTAAAAAATCTTTTTAAAAAAATGCTTCTTGTAGAAAAATTTTAATAATGGCATTTTAAAAAAAACTCGCTCTAAAACATAAAAAAACAACAAAAATAAAATCTAATGTTCATCAAGAAAGTCAAATTTTAATCATTGTTGATGCTCAAATTTCCCTCTAATGATACCAGCAATCCAATGACACATTTCTTTTAAATCTAACAGTTTAGACCTGATTGAGAATGATTGTTTTCTCATATTCGTAGTAATCTCTTTCTCTTTTTTCTCCACTCACAACTTGACATAATTTAATAAGATGAAATATTCACATAATTGAGAACTGGGTCCAATCAACGTTTAAAACACAAAATTTATAATTGTAATAGAAGGATTTTCTATTTAAAAATCTGTATGCTGTAAAATTAAAAATTAGTATTTGGAAATGCATGACTTCAGTTTTAGGCCGCCATTTTAGGAATATCTCAAATAATTCATAATGCAATGAAATAACAAACCTTTCTTTAAGATACATTTTAATATACATGCAAATATAAAGATGTTACAAGTTTCTGTTTAGTTTCTACTTAAAATAAATGGATTACTTCAAAAAAAATAGTCCTACATGCTCATTTAATGATTTTAATATAAAATAACATACTGAAGGATCTCGTTAAAAATGAGAATATTAATAAAGCGACAAATTATAATCCATTTTGTGCTAATAAACATAGGAAAAATATATATTAGTTTATGTACATATATGAAATAACAATATTAACATATAGTAAAAATTGTCCATAAACATAAAAATCTCAAAAGAGATTCTGAGTTTGTGTACAAACAGTAATATTCTGTCTTTAAAACAAGCAATATTCTGAATTTAAATTAACTTCTAAAGTTAAAAATTAATTGGAGGGAATTTCTTTGGTTATATTAGAAATTACAATTTCTGAACTGTATCAGTTTTTTTTCTCTTCCAGCATGCTAGAAAAGAATAAAATTCAGTTATATTTTATCAATATAAAACATTTTAGGAACCTTTTGACAAACTAAATAAATCCTTTTAGGAATTAACTGCTAAATATATATTGAAAAATATAAAGTGCTATTCAAAAATGTTTCAGTAAATTAAATATTTTTAAAATTTTTATTTTATTATAGAATAATATGTATATGTTTAACATAATACTATTATAAGCTAAACAAGATGCACTGAGCATTGAGATAAAACTTATGATTTTACAAACAATCTAAAATAACAATTTATATATTATTAGAACAGTCTTCTGATTTTGTTGGTTGCCAAGGAAGATGAAGTGAAGAATATACAAATATAGTATAAAAAATATTTACATATTGGTAAATAGCCTTAAAATATTTGGAGCATTGTGCAACAATATACAACTCCATTCAGTCTTAATAACAAAACCTAACATTAGAATTGAGTTGCAGTACAACTCATCTTAACCTCCCAGCAGTTGCACCGATTTAGAAAATACAACAGAGATGTTTCGTTCTAGAACTAGGCAATTATTATTTTCCTAAAATGGAACCCTTTCCAGCTATTTTATCATATCCTTGGGGAATAAATTACATTCCCACTCCTACTTAGTACTCAAACACCATTTGCATGATCCGTTAAATGTACTTTTTACTAGCGGCATGATAAATTTGCTTTGAAATTGAACACTTTTTTATTAAAAATATATATATTTTAGTTTATTAGTGTTATGCTTTTAAGAATAAAGTTAAGTGTACCCTATGATTCTTCAACTTACAGATGAAGAAAATTATGACTGTTTTGATATTTATAACAGTGACAGTAATCTAAAGGGAGAAAATGAACATTAGGGCGAAAGGTGAATTGGAAGTGAATATGGCACTCAGGAACACAAATCTTTCAATCAGGAATTTTTACTTCAAAAAGGACATAACAAGTTTATGATACACAAAAGAAGTAAAACATATCAAAACACCTAGTAGAAACATTGTAAAAAGGTTCCAGAGCTAAAGCCTGCATAATTTGAGATTTAGTGGAAGAATTAGACTCATTTCAACAAGTAATGGGCTTGAACATAATTGACAATATAAAATATACTAACATTTATATTACAGGTTTAAAAAATGGCTAAAAATGGTTTAAAATGTTTCCAAAGACTAGCTCACAAACACGATTCATAAATTTTATTGTCTGCTATTGTTCATAATGAAAATAAAATGCCATAAATGAATTACACGCAATTGTAAAATACTACTTTTAGTAGTTAAAACACAAAAACCCGATATTCACAATTACAAACGCAATAACTGTATGAAGCAACTGTGGCGTAATGTTTATTTTTAAATAAATAAAACTTCTAAACCACAAATAACATTTATTTAAACCCTATGTATAACAGTGTTGTATTTTTTTAAATACCTCTGAAGATGATTGCTGGGCAATTGAAATGTACATAGGGTTTAAATAAATGTTATTTGTGGTTTAGAGGTTTTATTTATTTAAATACAAAGGCAATTTTTGTACAAACTTTTCAATAGGAAAAATTACCAACAAAGAATCTGGGATGTCACTTATAAACTTTTATCAGGCCATAATATTACATTATTGATAGTCCTTATACATGCAACTTGGAAAATGTTTCATAACTGATAAACTAATAGTCATAGCAAAAAAATTGTCTACAGATGACTTTTTGCAGTAGGGAACAAAAAAACAAAAGTTACCAATGTAATTTTTTTACAGCAAAATTTACCTTAGAAATCTTTTTGAAAATCAGAGGGGTTATCTGTCACCAAGCAGAAGTAACAAACTTTCACTGACTCTCAACATCAATAGATTCCAAGATATTTTTCAGGTCAATAAAATTTCCGACATTATATATAAAAGTATATAATTTAAGATTTTCATTAGTACAGGTTTTGTTTAGAAAATACTGCAACATTTTAATATGTATTTTGCACTGTCACTTGCAACCAAATAACTTGCATAGCCTATTTTCAATGAAAAGCTGTGCGGCACTCAAAGCCATACATCAGCCTTTATTTTCACTATGTTTTTCTAACAATAGGATAACATTTATCTGTTGAAACTACAAAATTCGTTAAAAAAAAGCTGCTTTACTCAAAGAAACATGAATTTTACTGGTGTTTGCATTAAAAGTACAACACCTGGCCGTTCATTTTACATTTTAGGGTCACAACTGCCAGAAGATTAAATAAGTCGTAAATTTTTAACATTCTGTTTTAAACAATTCAAGCAATATGTTTAAAGTGAATGTACAGAACGAATCATATATTTCCAAAATATAACAAAATTTACAAACTTTTTTAAGACCCAATAGTTATTTTAAATGTCAATATATCCTAGGTATTTCCACAGAATCTTTTAAAGAATTTCTGCAATAACAATATCTTTTTGTTTACCGTACTCAAACTATTATGTTTTGTTTACAATTACAGAATCTTAGAATTGTAATTATATCTTATCAGAATAACATTGTATATGTGGGGTTTAGGGAACACCTGTAAAAGTTAAACCAGATATAACATTAGTGGATTAAACCAGAAGAAAGAACAAAAGTCTAGACAAGGAGATATAATTCAGAGAAATATTTTAAAAAATTATTTTGCTTTATAAATTATTATTTTTTTGTGATGGTTAAGTAAAATATTTAAACTTTTTAGTTTAAATGGTTCCTTTTGTAAATACTATAAGACCCGATTAATTATACAGTATGGTGAAAATATTCTCTTCAAAAATTCTAATATGAATAAGATACTTTTTGTAATTTAAAATCAATTCTATTAATAACAATTTGAGAGTATAAATTTTGGAAATATAGATCATATTAACAAATATATTATTTCTTATATCTACTAATTTTAAACCATAACATTGAAAATTATCATTTATATTTCCTCTCTTTTTAGCACTACACAATATGACATATAAAGACCATAATTTTAGCACTCAAGAATTCAATTATAATAAATTACAATTGTGAAAACGAAGTTTCACAAACTTATTCATTGTAGATATAATCAATTTAGGTGGAAATGCAACTTTACCACTATGGGAGATATATTCCATTATCAACTTCGACCATAACTAATTAAGTATACTATTTTGATATTGTTTAAAATAAAAAGTTGGATAGTTTTAAAATTAATTACAAATATTCAATAACACTTTTTAAATGCTTTATAAACAAAATACATTCTTAATAATACTTTAAAATTAATAATTTATTAACTTTTACATACGTATACACAATAATACATACAAGTGAAAACAAACAAAATTTTAGTAATAGCAAATTTTTTTAAAAATATTTGCACAAAAAATATAAAAAACTAAATTAAAAGTATAAAAATAAATTATAAATATTTTTTGATTATTAACTTGTATTGGAATCATAAATACTGTATAACAAATTAAAGATATTTTGTAAGCAGAACAGGGTAGCGTTGGTTTTTTTTGAAAAATTTTCAAATAGTTGCACAAAATTTTTTCATTTAACTCAATGTAATTAACTAAGTATGCTTTGTAATACATCCATAGATTATATTTTAGACACTTAGATATGGTATTTGAAAAATTATGAATTTAATTTCACATAAGAATGATCATTTTTTTAAATTGAAAAATGCCCAATGAATAAATTTTCCAATGAACCTTTCAACATGAAACAATAAATAACTTTCCCAACATCACTGCTAACTTGTTCATCAGCAGTGACTTAGCATGGTTTTTATTTAATTTATACAAATATGGCGAAACTAAGCAAATCTGAATTTGAAGAAAAACCGGCATAGAAAGATTATAAATAGGCCCACTTAAAATTAGTAGACTGTTCTCGTTTATATCCTGTTTCATTAGATAGATTAAGACAGTTTGAAATTACATTTCTTGTTAAATGCTTAGCTTATGATCAGATAAAAGGAGTTTTGTCATGGAATAAAGCAACGGTGACATTTAAGAATATTACATTTAGAAGAATACATAGAAACTTACCCACAACAATCATTATTCCTATCCACATAAATACACATATAATAATAGACAAATAACATTAAAAATATTTTTAACATATGTGCTACTTTCTGTATAGTGTAGTTACTTGTAGCAGAATCATGTTTTACCATATATGTTATGCAAACTCTAGCTTAAACCTAACAATGCAAATTCTAAGCATAAGGCACTTTCTTTGTAATAGGAAATAATAATTAATTAGAACAAAAGCAAAAACTAAAACTATTGACCGATGAACAAATCAAGGAAGACCATTTTACAGATGCATAGAAGGAAGATGAATCAGGTGCAGAGAAAAAGGGATCAAATGGGAGGTTCTGGCGAGCTCTAGTATCTAAAGGATACAGCGTTAACAAATAAACCGGACAATGATGACAATGATAAATATAAAACATTCTGGCATTTGAATATACAAAAATTATTGGGTGTGGGGTAGAAGAGTAAGAATTCTTTGGCAAATTGATTTTTCGGCTGTAAAAGATGGAAATTATAAATTTAAAAATAAAAGATATACATAGACACACCACATATTATAATATTAACACACTCACCCATACATACACACGTTTATGTGTGAATATTTAATATTTACACATATTTTAAAGATTTATTATTTCTACGTGGATCTTACTTCAATGAAAGTATGTTGAATTTTGATTGCAACAAATCTCATGTATCTATTATAATATGATTTATATTGCATTACTCATTTTAGATTTCAAGAACAAAAAACATTCTCCGGATTTTTAACATGTACACACAATATGATTTACATGACTGTTTTTTCATTTCATTATTTATTTTAAAATCTAATCACAGATTAAAAATACACAAATATAATAATTTATTTAACTAGAAATACTTTTTAAGTGATACTGAATTTTTGAATATAGTGGATGTCTTAGCTTAGCTACTCTAAGAACATCAATTAATACTTCACATCAAAATATTGTTCTACCTTTAATAAACACACATAATATATACCATCTAGATCTAATTGCATTACAATTATGCTTTATTATGGAGGCAACAATGTGTCACCATGTAGATCCTTTCACTGCGAAGGTGCAAGAAGGCTATCGCCATTCCTTTATTTCTTCTGATAGTACCCCACTAATTACAGAATTGAATAACAGGAAATGCCATGAGTCCATTGCATCAAAAAAGCCTAACCCAACATTTTGTCCACATAATTCTACCTATATCATTTTTTTTTGTGCTCCATTTCTCTTATACAAAGTTGCACACAAATTTATTAACACTTAAAAATATAATATTGATTATTATTTTCATTGAAATTATTTATAAAATGTTTTAAAGTATCAAAATCTATTACTTTAAAATATACCTCTTCTTTCTACTTAATTTATATTGTAAGTGTAATACTAAAATACAATAAACATAAGTTATAATTTAGAGATGTAACACAAACACTAGATTTTTTAAAAACCTATGTTCTAGATAATTAAGATTTTATGACTCAAAATTATATGAATGTGGAGTTTTTGAGTATAAATCAACTGTTGGGCCAAACATTACTAAAAAGGTTTAAGCAATATTCATATTCCATACCACACTAAAACCTAGCTTTACAAATTTAGAAAACAAAACTTACAAGGAAAAATTATATTTAATTAAATTGCTTCTATTAGCTAACACTCTCCTGATATATATCTTGTACACATTTTTGATAAATGTATTGGCTACTCGGTCGAAATTCACGGGTATCAATATACAACAAGCTATTGGTATATAACCAAATCCTCAAACCGGTTTGGACGTATGGTATACAGCTTTGGGGCTGTGCCAGCAAATGTCACATACAAGGGATACAACGCTTCCAGAACCAAGTACTAAGAAACATCGCCAACGCTCCTTGGTATGTGCGTAACAGTGACTTGCATTGCGATCTTGGTGTACCCATGGTCGAGGAAGTCATAAAACAGAACGCCATCAAACACGTAAATCGGCTCACTCAACACGAAAATTCTGAGGCACTGAGACTTCTCGACAACAACCACCTGACAAAACGACTCAAAAGGACAAAACCATTTGAACTAGTTGAACGACAAGAGTGACAACAATGCTCTTCCTCACGCCGGTTGGCTTCCAACATCAAACAAGATACAATAGAAATCAATGGATTCTTTGTAATAAAAGCTAAAATCTAATTATCAAATGTAAATTAATGGTTGGTCAGAAATGACCAGTTTTAATAAAAAAAGAAAAAAGAAAAAAAAAATTTTTGATAAAATTTTTTTTATTTATCCAATTTAGTTCAAATACATTTTTTAAAACCTATATTGGATGGCAAATTATGTTATTAGTTTTTTAAAATATTTATTTAATAAATTATAAAAGTTTGGGGGTGTAGGTCGGATTCGAACTAAGTATCTTCATGTTCAAAGTCTAGATATTTTTGGCCATGAACCAACTTTCTATAACTAGAGATGAACTTTTCAGAACTCTATATGAAAAACTTCCTTTGTACAACCTTAAATTGTTGCCATAGTTACCATTTGATATTATAAATAATGATCTAGGATTAAAAATGAATGAAAGGAAAACATTAACAAACTAAGTGGATTAACGTTATCGAACCTTGCTTTACAAATCGACAATACGAAAGTAAAGCGAAAATAAACTACAACATAATGCAAGCGACGAAAAAAAAGAAAATGTGTAAATAGTAACAAATAAAAATAATAGTCAAACACCATACAAAGGAAAGAAAATGGAAAATTGCAAGGAAATTTGTTTTCTATTTTGCAACTTAGTATTGTTATTCTGAAATATATATTCACAAAATTATATTAGTTGTAATTATAAATTAAAAAAAATAACATGAAACTTTCTTTGTAGTTTTAAGTAGGAACTGAGTTAAAAAAAAAAAACATTATTAAATTACTTGTTTTAGGATGTAATTATAACTAGAAATTTCTTTAGCTCATTGACAAAGAGCAGGGTGGAGTTGTCTTGCTCAAGATATTATTTGTCTGCAGCAATTATTAGAAATGAGTTTCACTGTGTAAAATCTGTGATCAAACTGAGCCCTGTTTTACGAAAAAGAACAGTGGTTAAAGAAATGAATTAGAAGAAAAAAAAGAAACAAACGCTGAGTGAAAAAAATCAGTAATTTTAAGATGGGTTGAGGGGGAATAGGGAGTGGAAAAATAGAGAAGCTAAGAAAATGAAAGTAAACTTTAAAATTTGTAAAGATTTTTCCACAATAAAATTTAATCATTTGTTTCCAAGTTTTAAGGGCGTATTCAGTTGTTTTTTTTTTGTTTTAATTTGGTAAACCTGTTTGACATATAATGTTCTAAAATTGTCGTTACATATATTTCGATATGGGTTTAGCAGAGAAAAAGATGGAACTGGTCTCACTGAGAAAGAGAAATGGTTATCAAAGAGAAATGTTTGGATTGAGGATTTTAAGGTTAGGTTTTACCATAATTTAGTTTTTTGGTACATTTTGTTTTTTGAAATTTTAATTTTAAGTATTTTAAATTGTGTTTTTAAAGTTTAAACATTTGGGTTAGAAGGTGCAGGTATCCACAACTTAGGAGACTAGTGCCATGATTGGCATTGAAGGAGGGGAGGGGGAGTCGGCTTATAGAAATTTTGTTGATTGTGGGTGATGTGAGCTTAAGATATCAGGGCTATGGCCATGAAACACAATCCACTAAGCAGTGTGAACAACTCACCTGATGCATCTAGCTGTGAACATAAATGGTACTGTAGTGTTGTGCTTATAATCAGCAGACAACAGGTCAGGAGGTGGTACCACAAAGACCTTAAAGGATGAAATTTTGCATCTTTAAGAGATCTCTTTACAAAGAGAAGATGAAGACTGATTAAGGTGTAATGAAATCATAACCTTGAAAGATAACACTGTATAGTGAAAGATACAGAGATGAACAATGAATAAACTGGTCTTGATTAACCACCACAGCTTAAGATTAATTATAAGGCCCGAAAAATATTGTGAAAACCCAACCTTGATGGTAAATATCAGGACAAAGGTAATTTAAAACATAACTTATAAGTCAGAGAAGGAGATGGAGCAAGAAATCCCACACCAACACCAAGCCGTTCATTGAAGCAAATGACAAATTTTTTGAACTTTTAAATATTATAGTCCTTTTAATATAAAACATTTATCCTTACCAGAACAATATTAACTAATAACAATAAACACTATTAAGAGAAAAACTATTAAGAAATATTGCGGTATGATAATGTTTAAAACCATTATTTATTTCATCGAAGCTGCATAATTTAACTACAGTAAGATTCATTCGGTAAATCTATTAACCTATTTATTTGAACGAAGCTTATAAAAACACAAACTAACTACAAAAAGTATAGAATATTTGTTTTACAACTTGATTATAGTACTTTACTGTAGTATTTAACTAAAAGCCACATATTTAGAAATTATTGTCAGATTGTTGAAGATATTGATACAAAAAATTTAACAGATAATAATAATAATAAAATCCAATTATCTCTGCCTGTTAGCTGTACAAGATATATACTGACCAATAAAATTATCACTGATTTAGTAAAATTATTATTATTATATAAAAGAAAAACCTATCTTAGTCTATTGTTTGTCCTGAATACATGTGTAGGATGATTAAAGTTACCCACAAGTATTTCAATCAAGCGTTATTGTTGTAAGGGTGTAAGCTGGTCCTGAAACAGAATAATATTTTGCTTTAGTCAATTTCTATTAGAGTTCAAGTTAGTTTTTTTTATTAATAGAGTGTCATATTGCCATATGTTTAAAAAAGTCTATAATAGCACAAAGAAAATATTTAAAAACTAAGAAATAATTTTTACTAATAAATAGTTTACTCAAAAAGTTTGTTCAGCAGTTACGATACTATTTCAGTAATAGTCTTACACTGATAGAATTTTATAAGGTCATCAGTTTATAATTTCTGAACTTATCTGAAGCAAATTATCAAACAACAAATCAAATAAAATCTTCAACAGTCAACAATTAAGCATCTACGAACTACACAAAAATACTAACTCTGTATCTGGAAAAGATATTTTATTTACACTATTTAACTCCAAATTAATATTCATCAACAATTTAAAAAGTTAGAAACATTATTTTACATTTAAAAAGCATAGAAATATTAATTAATGATCCATCATAAAACACATAATCACAACACAATAACTGAAGTTCAACACTTTCTAAACAAAAAATTATTAAAAGGTATCCTTTAAGGACCACGATCTATAACTGTGATTTTTGCCAGGAGTCCAGGAGTTTCTCAACATCTTCAAACATACAAAGCAACAGCAACAATAATAGCAGAAAAAATTCTTTCACCAATTTATACACTGTACTTCTATCTAAACATTTATATATATATATAAATTATAATTTCAAAAACTATGTTTTTTGTTGAACATTTTTTTTTAACAAACACTTTATTTCATAAACATTAATTTTTCAATCAATATTGTATTCTTATTATAACAAACTATAAAATAATCTATTTCAATTCGCCTAAATCTCTGTAAAAACCGTTTATTAATAGGTATTTACAAATAATAAGCTTTTGTGTGGAATATTTCAAAACATTCCGAAACGCACAAACCGACATCGCATGAATGCCATCCACTATTTATCGACCAAGATGTATACTAAGATAGCAAATATGGTTACTGTAAACGACTAACTATGACAAGAGCCCGTATTAGTTCATTTAAATACATGTAAACCTAATTACGGGCTATGGTCATCGAGGATCTGCAAAGTCTTGAAAGGTTACATTATGTACAAACTTGTTCAATAAAAAAAAGTAGTCATAATTCAAAGTGCATTATTTAATCGAACTTACAGTGAACCACAAATACAATAAAGTTTCTCTCAATGTTGAGCATGGATAAAAACTAAAAATATTTAATAGCAGAACACCAATTAGTTATGAAATTAAATAGTTATTTATTTGTATATATAATTATTAAAATAGTAAAAATTATTAAATATTATGTATATTAAAACCATAATATTATTGCTTTTAAATGCTATGTCTCTTAAAATTAAAAATAATATATTTATGAATTGATACCAAATATTTTCAAGTGAGAAATGTTTGGTGCTGGGACTGAGACAAAATATTTACCTTTTTTTCTTAAAGCATTCCAGGCCTATCAGTTTCTTGATTGCCAGCTTTTTCAAAGAACATGTAGTCCTAAAAAAAAGAAATAACAAATAATTAAAATGAGAAACCAATATATTATGGATTATATTCAATGGTTAAGCAGAGTTTAAGACTAACATACAAGTGAAGTATTAAGTCCACTTAAGATTTGCAGACTAGATGCACTTACTGATTTCAGATTCTTGATCAATTAAAATATATTTGTATACAACACATATGTTGCCACTGACATAAATTTACCTTGCATTAAATACAATCATACTAGGGAATAACAAACTATCTAAACAGTTTGACACCAAAGAGAGGTTAAAAGCATTATTTGAAGACCCATTTCTAATTATTATTACGCTGTAGCTATACAGTACTCTTGCTATTTGCAGGTTCTGTATTCACAGTTGACAAAATTACAGGATATCCTGCTAATATGTATCGTATTTTGAAGAAAAAGAAGTATAGTGCAGGTTGTAGGATAATGTGTTCCCGTATTATTTATTTAGTACAGTATTGGTAGTTACTAACAACAAGGAAATCTGATTATTCTCAAATACTTCTGCTAAACTGTGCTTTGAGTAGAGCTACCTTATTCCTTATTTATAACAGTGGTGCTATCGCCACTGACAAACAATGAGTCAATTCAACTCCATACATAAGTTTAGCATCACTTCTGTTTACTTACTCTTAATTTAATAATTTTCAAAATCCAAACATTGATAATTGTGCCCGGAGGCCTTAACTAACTCGGATATTGTTTTTTCCTGTCAGTTATTAAGCAGGGGTCACATTTGATTGTCGTGTCTGATAGTTTTGGAAACGACGTATCTACTTGTGGAAGTGTTTAGTTCAAATTGAAGAGAAATGTAAACAATCAATAAAAATATGTATGTAATTATTTTGTACATAAATATACCATACTGTATTATAAAGGTAGAGTATAGCTATAATTATAAACATTTCTGAAATGGAATGCAACCTTCCCCTTTCCATACACATTTGGTTTCAGTATTCGTGGTAAGTTCAGGGAATGTAAGCCCCACAAATAATGAGGGTAACACTGCATAAGCTTACAAAACCCTAGCTAATTCTTTTGGTTTTCCAGGCTTACGAAGTCTGAATGGTTGTAGTGAAATATGCAACCATTCAAATGTTTTGGGCATTTCTGTCACATTCACGCCCAATATCATTAAATTGTGATTAAATAATACATTTCATCTTTATTAGTATTTTTAAAACATCGATACCTTTAAAACTGTCAGTCCCGTACAATTTCATGTACTTATGTACAACGTTTTTTTACATCACAAATTCATTAAAGTACTACTTTATTTAATATAACTAGTATACACACTTTTATTACTGACGTTCAAGCATAATTAAATCTCATCAAAAAACAGTACCATAAATAACAGTAACGTAACACAAAAAACGCCCCAACAAAACTGGGGTTTAGTTCAGTTTAAATAGCAAATGGAGCTGTTATACTGCCAAATAGTTGAAATGTCTTCTTTATTCATTTGACTCAGCTATTTTATACCCTTCATGTCAAACTAGAATACCAAACAAATTAGGTACTGTGTTGTTTTTTACTATGCATGCTTTGTTTAAATATTAAATATGTAGGACCAGATATTAAATTTATCTAAAATGTTTGATTTGTTGACTTCGTTGGTTTTGCCTCTGGATCCTTAATTTGATAAAGAAATACTAAACCTAGAACGTAGTGTTATTTTTTAATATATAAAAAAGGAAATTTAAAATTCATAATTATTTAATACAAATATCAATTTTAAGCTCAATTTTAATAAATAATAATCATCCTTCACATAATATAATTTAACCATTATGGATAGCTCAAGTTTATATTACAAATAAATTTAGTTTGTTGTTTTTGTACAAGTTTATAAAGTGTTTATTAATTTTATTAAAATAACTGAATTTCTTCATGAAGATACAAGTTTGTCTCATTTAAAACCGGAACCTGAATAAACACTTTTACTATTGTTAAAAGTCAAGTCATATGAAAATTAAGCAATTTTGTTATGAAATACAAACTTTAAAAAATATATTTTTTAAAAATAACTTCCAATAAAACCTACAATTAGGAAGCAAGCTCCCAACATTACTGCTTTCATCCTGACATCAAGGTCCATGGGGAAAGTGATTCCAAAATAATCTGCATCAGTAAAGGCTTCCCTTAGAAGTCCTGACCACTGTTTTGAAATTCTGCCAACAACTGTATCCCCGTCACGACTCAAAATCTAAATAAAAAGTAAAATGAACATTATTCAAAAAATATTTAAAAACGTTTTATAAAAATTAAACTGGAAAACATTTATCTAAACGACTTTTCATTATTATTAATTGTAAACTATTAAAGTAGGCAATCACAGGCTATGATTTTTTATAAACATTTTATTTTGAAAAAGGTAACAATAATGAAACATACATGTAATATATTTGGTTCTACAATCCAGCCCCAAAAAATGTGCACAACTCAATGGGAGCAGCTCAAAATACAAGAGTCTTGTAGTACTTTTGATAATTTTCTACTTTTCTGCTTAGATTTATATTCTTATTCAGAGTATCATAATTACCTGCCATTCCCAGCATTGTCACATTATTCCTTGTCGTGTTTCGGAAGACCTCCATCATTCAAAACTTTAGTTCATAAAAAGTTCTTACTGATGGAGGTCCTCTGAAATGTGTTAAAGAATAGTGTGACAATGCTGGAAATGACAGGTAATTATGATTCCCTAAATAAGTCTTGTAGTATTTTCCTATGAAGATGATTGCTTTAAAATCAAAATGTTCATCAGGACATAAATAAAAAGTATTTGAGGTTTAAGAGGTTTTATCTATTTGTAATTAGAAATTTCTCATGAAAGACATAGGAAACATTGAAAAAACCCATCTCAATACTCTCTACAAGTAAATACATAGCATATATAGTGAAAGCTGTAAAAATTGTATTTTAACACGTTCACTGCGTATATTAATGAATAATATACCGTCCTTTGGTAAGCGAAATGGGAAACTATTGCTACACAAAAACACATGTACACACCCACCATGCTGCGAGAGAAACAGCAAACTAAAGCAATAACTGCAGTTGTAAACCAGACTTGTAACGAATATGGACGAGAGAAGCCTAAAGGCTTCCACCGAGCACCCGAGAAGCCCCCACTTGGAAGCCGATAGGCTTTCGCAGCAGCCAACGTATTTAACACCTTTTCTGAAATACATTTCAGGTTAAGAGAAAATACTGTTGCAAATAGCTTCGTAATGAGGGGATTTAAAAATACTATATTGTGATACTACAAAGATACTATTAGGCTAAACACATTATGCCAATTTGCATGTAATAAGTCTATAATATCTTTGTACTTGTGCCTTTCCTAATATCTGTAAGTGATACTGCAATGTATAATTGTACATATCAGTTTACCAAACATATACGTCAGAAATAAGAAAAACTATCCTAGAACTAGTGGACTGCGGGAAGGAATTAACTCTTCAATGGGTACCTGCCCATTGCGGAGTACCCGGAAACAAAAAAGCTGACAAAATTGCGAAAATAGCCTCAACCATGGGACCTACAGATGATGGCAAACACTCCCTGCTACATTGCAAAAGTGTAAGCAGGGAAGTTTTCTGAAAACTTTGGTGTGAAAATTGGGAAAAAGAGTCTACTGGTCGACACTTTTACCAGCTCCAGCCAGAACCACCAGTCGAGGACAAATATAGGGAAGTAGAACGATAAACAGCATCTTTTGCTGCCAGAGCAAGAACCGGCCATCTGGTGACACAGGAGTACCTATTTCGTTTTAATCTCACAGAGTCTTCGTTGTGTGCACTCTGCGGTGTGGAGAGCGAAACAATTGAACATATCCTGCTGAACTACCCTCCCTCATTACCTACAAGAGACATCCTCAGACCAATTGTGACAAAGTGGCAAGATATTCTAGTTAAGAAGAACCTGTAGGCCATAGCATCATATATAGATCGTGGACATCAGGCCATCGACTATAGTTAAGCTGGACGCCTGCACGAAGAAGTAAGTACCAAACATATGTGAGGTGTGTTAAAAAAATACCCAGAATTTTTCAATTTCGCACGTTTGGAGAGTCCGATTGTCAACAAATTTTTTTATTGTGTTGGTATATATGACCCTGAAGTATGACACAATTTTCAGCTGTATTCATTGTTTATTTTATCTGTGGCAGCCGCTAAAGTTACACGTGTTTTCATGAGCTCGGCCATTTTCGATTGTAAAAAAATGGATCAAAGAATTTGTATTAAGTTTTGCGTACAAAATGAAATAAAGTGTAACAAAGTGTGATAAATGTTAACAAAGGCCTATGGTGAGTCTGCTATGAAAAAACAAGTATTTACGAGTGGTATAAGGGTTTCCAAGATGGCCGCGAAGACTTTCACGATGATGAACGCCCCAGCACATCAACAACCGATGAAAACGTGGAAAAAGTGGAAGCAATGGTTATGAATGATCGCCGAATCACAATCAGAGAAGTCGCTGATGATGCAATCAAAATCGCATATTGATTGACTCATGCCATGACATTTTTGCAAACATTTTGGGTATGAAATGCGTGGCAGCAAAATTTGTCCCAAAATTGTTGAATTTTGAACAAAAACAGCGGCGAATGGAAGTTGCTCAAGAATCACTAAATGAAGTCAGCAACGATGCAGAATTAATGAAACGTATAATAACAGGCGGCGAAACATGGGTTTACGGATATGATGTCGAAATGAAGCTTCAATCGTCCCAGTGGAAGCATTCTCTCTCTCTCCAAGACCGAAAAAGGCTCGGCAAGTGCGGTCGAACGTCAAGGTTATGCTTACTGTGTTCTTTGATTTTAAGGGCATAGTGCATCATGAATTTTTGCCACAAGGTCAAACGATCAATAAAGTGTACTATCTACAAGATTAACGCCGTTTGCGTGAAGCAGTGCGAAGAAAACATACGGATTTGTGGCAAAACAATTCATGGCTTTTGCATAACGACAATGCACCGGCTCACACATCGTTGCTTGTTCGTGATTTTTTGGCGAAAAATAACACAGTAATGATGCCCCAACCTCCATATTCGCCAAACATGGCCCCTTGTGACTTTTTCCTTTTTCCAAAAATTAAAAAAACCTCGGTCGTCGTTTCACAAGCATAGATGACATTAAAAGTGCATCGCTGAAAGAGCTCAAAGGTATCCCAAAGATCGAGTTCCAGAAGTGTTTCGAGAATTGGAAAAAGCGCTGGCATAAGTGCATATCTAGTGGGGACTACTTTGAAGGTGACAATATCAATGTAGATGAATAAATAAATATTTTTTTCAAAAAACGAAAATTCCGGGTATTTTTTGAACACACCTCGTATGTCACACTTTCCCTGAGTAAGAACATTCAGTGATTCTCACTATATTAACCCTTTGATTAGCAACATATGCCTGCCCTCATATGGCCTCTAAGAACAACATATTTTTATATTTTTTCTTTTTTCCAATTTTTTAAGCTTTTTCTCTAATTTTCTAAATTATAGTAATATTTTTTTTATTTTCTCATGTTAACCAAATTTTATCTTATGTTTACTGACATTTTTTTCAACTTTTTTTGTGTGTAAAATACCTAAACTGTGTAAAATACTGCATAAACTAAAAAACCATCTACAAACACATGGAAAAAACCATAGACTTTGAACACAAAAGAATTTCTTCACTATTCATTGTACAAACTTCGAAACGATCTGTAAATACATGGGAAAACACATAGACTTTGGACACAAAAGAATGGTGGCTATGTACTCTGTGTAGTATTTATTGTCTAAATAGTTGCAAATATTTAACCTGGAATACAGCACAATACACATAAAAACAAATTGTAAACGTATGGCAATGTTTATCTGAAAGAAATGGTTGAACGTACATATAGAGAAATGCTCTCACTCGCTGTTGCATGTGAATGCAAAATCAAAGGGTTAATATGGAACTGTTCACAATAAAAAAGAGATCCGCTGTTCCAATATAAACTTATCTTAATTATGCATGTTGAAGATCTATTAGATGTGTGTAGGATTAAATAAAACAGTACTTTATATCAAAACTAAAAATAGTTAATAAATATATTAAATAGGAATGTGACAAACCTTAAATTCAACATCACCACAAAAGCTGAATGTACAAAAAGGGCCTTCTATTCGAAGTACAGTATCTCCAGCTGCGTTTTTAATACTGAACTGAGGAGTGAGAATGCTCCAATCTTGTTCAACACTTCCAATTAAGCAGCCAACTGGAGCAAATACTTCTAATTTCTGAAAAAAAGACAAATATTAACAATAAAATTAAAATAACGGCATTACCATGTCAGACATGTTTTTTGATGCAGTTTAGTTTTAAGACTACTGTAAACTATAAGATATACCCACTGTTAGTTGTTACCCAATGCCAACACATTTCAGAATAAATTAAACACCTCCAAAATATAAATTATAAATACTGCAAAAATTTCTTGAACGATTAAACACAATCTTCTTTAGATATTTACAAACCACTAATGTAGTTATGAATTACTAATCACTAATCAAAGTCTGATCAGATTAATGAGGTTTTATAATTAGTTTTGTAAATAAAACTTAGCTTATTTGGCATAATTTTAGTATCATTACATACAAATAAAGTTGGTTTGATCACCCAACCAGATACCAGATAGTCTTGATTCTTTCTTAGCATAGCTTTAAAATATGAATTGTTTGATTTACTCAAGTATATTTTTCTGCCTTTTCTAACATTACAATATTTTCCTTTGTCAACCTGTTTTGGAACAACTACATTTTCAAAACTTAAACAGTACTCTAATTTTTTTTAATGGGGGTCATTCTGAAACACATCAACAAAGGAAAATATTGTAATGTTAGGAAAGGGAGAAAAATGTACTTGAATATATACAAATATTATTTATTAGGAATATACTGTGGTTGAATTTAATAATAAATACACAAAAACCTCTTAACCACAAACTTTCTTTAATTTACCCTAATGTACATTTCAGTTACAAAGTAACCATCCTCAGAGGGATAACATACAAAGTCTTTGTATGTTATCCCTCTGAGGATGGTTACTTTGTAACTGAAATGTACATTAGGGTAAATTAAAGAAAGTTTGTGGTTAAGAGGTTTTTGTGTATTTATTATATACAAATATTCCTAATAGAAGTGGGGATGAAAATATTAAGAATTTCAATTGTTTGTGTATTTCTTTCCTTTATTTAATATTTTTTTTAAATTTTGCAAAGAGCTAAGATGTTATTATTACCTATCAACTAAAATAAATAACTAAAAATAGCCTCACATTGAATAAAATAAAACGCAACTACTAAACATTCAACTGAAATGAAAACGAAGTAAAATAACACTATGGATTCAAAGAAAAGGAAGAGAAAGAGGGTAATTATACAATTACAACTATAGGATCCAAACTGAATTAATTAACTTCATTCAACATACAAAATTGTTAAATAAAGGTAAGAATAAAACTAATTACAGTAAAAACTCAATTAACCGTCACCATCGGGACCGCGGTCATGACGGTTGAGCGAATAGACGGACAACAGAAACACTGTATTATTCCTCCAAAAACTTAACCTCAATCAATTATATTATAGACAGATATCACTTTCACAGTAATGTAATATATTTTGAAACGAAAAGAAAATGAACACGATTGTAATAGCAAATAAAACTATTTATTACATGATAAAAAGATCCGCACAGGAGCTACAAACGTGGCACAATAATGTACAGTATCGCACAGGAGCTACAAATGTGGCAAAATAATGTACAGTACTATAAACTTGCATGTGAAATAGTTCATGTAACTTAACAAACAAAGCCAACGCATCACTGCACCTTAATACTTTAGCTGTCGGCCATATCGGCGTTTTCACAGAGAATTGCCAAAATATTTTAAGTCTATTTTTAAATAATGTAGACTTATTATTTGTTCCGCTATCATATCTAAGTACGAAAATATGTTTCTTGTCATATTATTTATAAAAACATGAGTCGAGAGGACCTCAACCGGGGAGCTAAATGTTGTTCAACATGACTAAATAATCCTTCCAGAAATGTTTTCCCGTCATGGATTCAATGTTGGGATAAGTATAGTGCCAGCCAAGGACAGTACTTTGAAGGTGATCAAATCATATTCGATGTGTTTATTACTTTTTAAAATAAAAAATTATTTACCATATTCTTTGATCACACCTCGTATGTCAGGATTTTGCATAAACTATAAATGTAAGTGTTATGTTTTGACTCCACTGCTGGCCCTACTGACGACACTAAATGTCACGACTAAGTCTCAGCACTAAATGTAGAGGCTAAGCATCGACATTTAATCTCAGGACTAAATCTCATCATTAATGATTGGCACTATATGTCCGGATTATGCAATAAATATCAGGATTATTTAACAGTATTTGTCGATATTTGAAAATACATAGTTTTTACAGCAATATTATACAATAAAAGTGTATTTTGAATCTAGGAATTATGATTGCATTGATTGATATATCAAGCATATAGGTGCATGTCTTACTGTCAGTACAGTAGCCTATATTATATTGAAACATTTACGCAGTCTTCAATTCCCCAAATTATTTGATCACTAGAACTGATTTAGTTTTAATTAGTTCAGATAACAAACACTCTGTTGTGTAATATAAACATTAAAATATTAACTCTAATCAAAACAATAAGAGTAATCATTGCTAAAGTACCTGCAAGCAACATGGGAACCAACAAGAATCACAAGCTAGAGGCCTGTTGAAGTACATGATTTGATTTTTGTAGTTATCTAAAATCTTCATACCAAAAGGACGGATAGGACCACAACAGTTTCTAGTACAGCAATCTGAATCTTCAACCGCATAGAATACTTTCTGACCAACACTATTTTTCACAGTGAATTTGTTTTTTGTTTCAAACCCAATTAGTGCTAAAATCAAAAGTATTAGTTAGTAAACTTACATAATTTTTGTACCAAAAATAAAAATTGTTTTAATATAAATTTGTAAAACTAACTTTTATAATTAATTCAAACTATTATAAATTTTATATTTCCAACTTTTCAAATTGTTTTTATAAAATAAACAAACAATGAGTTGTAATCCATTGCTTTTACAAAGTTTTTCATAGGTTCCAATTTAAGGCATAATGGAGGTAGGTGGATGTTTTCTGGTTTAACATGTAAAGGGTTTTTAACATTTCTGTTAAGGTATTCATGTTTTGGTCAGGCTTTTCCTGTATAATGGTTGCTTCGGTTCTTACTATCCCTGTCACATAGAACGAACAGCATTTGGTATTACGAAGCTGCAAATCAAGTAAAAATCCAATGACTTAAATCACCAGAAATCTTCCAAACATATTTTTTATAATGAAGCTGTTCGAAAAATAGTTTAATATTGTCATACGAGATCTGTTGAAAAAATACGCGGACTGAGGTCATAAAAAAAATGTACTTTATTTGGAAGTTACATGTCTGGGTCTCCTTCAATGTACTCTCCTCCCCAACGCACACACTTATCCCAACGGTGTTTCCACTTGTTAAAAAAGTCCTGCTACGCTTCTTTTGTGATGGCGTTCAGCTCCTTCATCGCATTTGCCTTAATCTCCGAATTCGTTTCAAATCTTCTTCCTTTGAGGGGTTTTTTGAGTTTCGAGAATAAGAAAAAGTCACAAGGAGCAAGGTCAGGTGAGCAGGGGACGTGGGAAAGAACAGTGGTCGAGTGTTTGGCCAAAAACTCACGAGTTCTGAGTGCTGAGTGAGCTGGAGCGTTGTCATGATGGAAAAACCAGTTATCACTTCTCCACAGTTCTGGCCTTTTGCGTCGGACGGCGTCCCTCAGACGTTTCAGTACTTCAATGTAGGTAATCTGGTTGACTGTAGAGCCTTCAGGGAGGTACTCGTAGTGAACAACACCCTTAGCATCAAAAAAAAAAACTGTCAGCATCACCTTGACATTCGTCCGAACTTGGCGAGCTTTTTTGGGTCTTGGGGACGTTTGACTCGCCCATTGGGATGATTAGACCTTCGTTTCAATGTCGTAACCATACACCCACGATTCATCACCGGTTATAATTCTTGACAAAAAGTTCTCATCTTCATTTGAACGATCAAGCAGTTCCCGACAAACCCAGACGCGATTGGCTTTTTGGTCGTCGGTCATCAGACGCGGTACAAATTTTGCAGTGACGCGGTGCATCTTCAATTTTTCGGTCAAAATCTTGTAACAAGATCCAACTGATATCCCACACTCTTCGGAAAGCTCCCTATTGGTCAGACGTCCATTTTCGCGTTCCAGGGTGTTGATTTTGTCAACGTGTGGGTGGTCAGTTGACATTGAAGGACGTCCAGGACGCTCATCGCCATCAATCGACTGCCGGCCATCCTTGAAACGTTCATGCCACTTAAAACATGCAGTACGCTTCATGGCAACATCGCCGTATGCCGTGTTAAGCATGGCAAATGTTTCTGTTACAGATTTCCTTAGTTTTACACAAAATTTCATAGCAATTCGTTGCTCCTTCAGGCTGTCCATTTTAAAATCCGACAAATGAAAAAACACTCTTTACTAAACTGCGTGTAACTCATCAACAAATGAAGATATCTGCGACTGAAATACCGTGTTTTAATCAGCTGATTTATACGAACCTAGCGACACCAAGCGGATTCTCCTGAAAGTAACTTGAGCAGCGCAATTCAAACAGTCCGCGTATTTTTTGAACAGACCTCGTATATTTTCTTCATTTCAGTAACATGGGTTAATGGTATAGACAAAAATGTATTTCTATTATGAAGACATCACTTATTGTTTAAACTTTCTCTCTGCTATCTATATCTTGAAATTAACATAGATGAGTGTAACATAGTAATAAAATGCAGTTCTTCAATTTGAATTAAGAACTCTTTTGTGCTTGTTATAATGTATTGATATGAAGGGTATCCAAAAGTAATTAGAAGTAAAAATATTGCCGTAGGCGAAGCTTGAGCTCTACACAGGTCTCCCGTGCAACTCACTGCCAGTTCAGTGCCGTCTATGTTGACAATCAGACCTGTTCTGTTCCCTTGCAGAGATTATTTCTTGTGCCTGTTTTGTTCTTGTTTCATTTTCTATAATAGCAATTTCAAGTGAACAACTTGCATCTGTGAAATTTTCTTTTCCACTCAGTAAAATTGATGCTGAAAGTGTTTTAATGTTGAAAACAGTTTACAAAGATGACGAAATGGGAAAAATACCGAGCGGTTTGCTCGGTTTAAAAACGGTGACATCTCAATTGATTACAAACCTTGTTCTGGTTGTCAATCAACTGCTCTAATCGATAAAAATTTTGAAAACTTCAATGCTTGTGATCACAGACCATCGACAGACAATTGATCAACTGTCACAGAGTAGCAGGTTATCTTAAAGTTCCGTTCAGCAAATTTTGAAGAAAGATTCAATAAGTGGCTGTACTATGGAAGCAAGGCGTTAACAATATTTAACATAAAACTTTTTCTAATTATGGGGTTATCTGTATAGATAAATTAGAGAACCTGCAAAATCAAACAGGAACGTTTAATAAGTTGAAAAATAATTTTTCTTGCAATATCTGGATATTTGGCAATTGAAATTAGTATGATAAAGACACGGCAGTAAGTAAAGATAGCAGGCAGATAATGGTGGAATCAGCTATTTTTAATGATATGAAAATACTATACTATGTGAAAAAAAGGTCGTTGTGAACATCTGACCAGTCATTTAAACATAGACTACTTTTGAAGGATGAATTTCAGGTATTAAGGCGATGATTTGTAAAAAGTTACCAATTATTATTTATATTATGTATTGTTCCATTTTCATTATATTATTATTCAAGCCTACTGTTCATTTATCTGATATTACCTGTCTCATATTATCTGATACATTGCATTAGTTTTTTACAATTTATAATATCATTTCAAACGGTAACACATCTATATTTTTAACTAATTCCTCCACAATCTCTGATATATTACATTTTTTCTTTTTTTACAATTTATAATATACCATCGGAAACACATCAGTATTCGAAACTGAAATGATAGTTTTTATCATGAAATTCTAATTAAAATAATTCTATAGCTTCTACTGTCAATTACCTTCTAAGATTTCCACTTTTTGGTGAACAAGTAACTGATCAATGCTACACAGGTATTCCAAGCCAGGGGGGCAATTGGTGGCTATACTTGTTGGTATACTCATCCAGCCACCTAAAAAAAAACAAGAAATATAAATCAACAACATTCAATTTAACCAGAAAACCCCTTGATAATTTCAAGTGAACAAATACATTTTAAAGGTAACATTTTGATAAGTTATTATATCATAAAAATTCTTGCTAATCTATAAAAGAAATTGTACTTTTAAAAACAATATTCTTTTAAATTAGCTTATCTGAAAGGTCAGCGATTGGTTGGCCTGGACTCGAAAATCCAAGTCCTGATATTTCGAGCCTATTTCTATTTGAGCCTATTTTATCTATTTGAAAGAAAATGATGAGTCGGGCTTCAAGAAATATTTATATTCATTTGGTATCCAAAGGAAATAAGTTGAGCTTCCGAGAAATATTTATTAATATAAACATACGGTATGCAAAGAAAATGAGCCGGGCATCCAAGATATGTTTATATCAGTACTGTATATTACAGAAATAAGTCGAGCTTCCAAGAAATGTTTATATCAATATGGCATGGAAAGGAAATGAGGCGGGTTTTCAAGAAATGTTCATATTTTTCTAATGCACAGGAACGTACTTCCATGTAATCCAAGGGGGTCTCGGTCCTATCTACCTCGAATTACCAAGACTCTGCTCTAATAGGTAAAACGGTTGACTGTATGTCTGGGTAGCTGATTTCTTCACAGCAAAGTAAGATTTTATTAACTTCTTAATCAATCTGACACATTTTCATACCCCTCAATGTCTTCTCAATCTGGCAATGGTGGTTGAACTTTTTCTAATGTATTTCAATTCTGGAATTGAGCATTTTTTGTAGATAGGTGAAGAAACTATGAATTTCTGTTGAATTGGCATGTTCATCATAGAATTATAAGTTTGACAGCAATTTCAGTTCCTTGGATCGACTTGATTTTAATAAATGTTAACACGAGTCACTAGAGAATAAAGATCTGATTGTTTGCAAACACTCATATATTTAGCATCAGAGTTTCCTGATGCTCAGATTTCAAAGGGCTTGATTCAATCAATCACCCTTCTACTGTTTCCTTTTTTGTGGTTTTTCAATAGTTTCTATTTAATTCTTGCATCTATACAGATTTTAATCGCTCATGAGAGGTACTCAAATAGCTACTAGGTCAACATTGTTTTGTGTATCAACTGCATAAAATAGTTCTGGTGTAAATATTTATTAGTGAACTCAAGGGTATTGTGGATGACCGTTCGAGCAGTGGTTTATACTTCATCCTAGTTATTCATTTTTATTTAAATTGTTTAATGTGTTTCTAATGAAACTGTATGCAACTGATTGATCTTAAGGTGATATGTTATTCTTTTAATAAAAGAATATTATTGTCTAATTTTATAAACCTATTTTCCCTAACAATCTCTTCGAATTTGAGGAATAACAATTAAATACTAGTCACTACAATCAAATTATATTTAATAATATGATAATTAGGGATGTGCCGATTCCTATTGTTAATTCCAAGAATCGTCGATTCTAATGGTATCGAGATCGTCGATATTAGATTCTCCATTGATTAAAGTGCCGATTCCTATTGTTAATTCCAAGAATCGTCGATTCTAATGGTATCGAGATCGTCGATATTAGATTCTCCATTGATTAAAGTGCCGATTCCTATTGTTAATTCCAAGAATCGTCGATTCTAATGGTATTGAGATCGTCGATATTAGATTCTCCATTGATTAAAGTGCTGATTCCTATTGTTAATTCCAAGAATCGTCGATTCTAATGGTATCGAGATCATCGATATTAGATTCTCCATTGATTAAAGTGCCGATTCCTATTGTTAATTCCAAGAATCGTCGATTCTAATGGTATCGAGATTGTCGATATTAGATTCTCCATTGATTAAAGTGCCGATTCCTATTGTTAATTAAAAGAATCGTCGATTCTAATGGTATCGAGATCGTCGATATTAGATTCTCCATTGATTAAAGTGCTGATTCCTATTGTTAATTAAAAGAATCGTTGATTCTAATGGTATCGAGATCGTCGATATTAGATTCTCCATTGATTAAAGTGCCGATTCCTAGTGTTAATTAAAAGAATCGTCGATTCTAATGGTATCGATATCGCCGATGTTAGATTCTCCATTGATTAAAGTGCCGATTCCTATTGTTAAATGAAAGAATCGTCGATTCTAATGGTATCGATATCGTCGATATTAGATTCTCCATTGATTAAAGTGCCGATTCCGATTCGTGTGTTTTTAACTGTTAAGATACGCGTGCGTTATAATTTAATGGGAAAATAATTAATTATTGACTATGCCTTATTTATAAATTAGTTTCTTAGAATTAATTAAAATATTAAAGCAAATGCCGATATGAAACAACAAAAGTATTATTATTATTTATGACGCAACAACAAAGACATTCGGAAACAATTCTGGTCTGTTTGTGAGTCACGCTCAAGCCTCTCTGCTCCCTCATTCACACTCAGGTGGGCTAGACTCTCTCTCACCCTGTCTCTAGCATACACCGCTTAATAAATGTCAAAACAAAAGACAAAGTAAAAGTAGTTACAATTTCTCCAGTTATACAAACTGCAATGGTTATTACTGAAGTTCTCATTTGTAATTTCAAATAAATCATTACTTCTATCAAATATGTCAGTTATGCTTTCAGAAATTCCTATTCATAAACCAAGATTGAATATAATAGGTTATATTAAAACAGAACTTGTAAAAGGCTTCACCATACGACCAAGATTTTAACTAAATCCATTATTAGAGAATATCATGTAGGCCTATATAACTTAAAATAATTGAAAATTGACTTAAGAATTGAGAAGAAAAATTTTAGAACCAAAATCAGAATCGAAAATTTTAGATATTCGCCCATCCCTAATGATAATATATTATCACATTAGAAAAACCCATTAATTTTTTGAGAATATTTATTCAATTAGTGGTGAAGACGTTTGAATGTAATATGCAAAGTTTGTTATTCATGGTGTTCGGTGAAGTTAATTCTATTAACTTCTTAAAGTGAATTACCATTAATTTGATATACAGTAAAAATTCATTTATTGGTTGTGTTTTTTTTTTAATTGGAGACTCATTAGTTCATCATTACTTTGTTTATATCAAAACTAATATTAATTGGATTTTTTTAGATTTGTCACTCTAATAACATTTGAAAATTGAAATTTTTAAGAAAAAAAGTTATGTTGATAGATAAACACAATGGCAAGTTTTATTTAATTTAATATCAAACTTTTTATATGGTAACTGAATACATTTTGCTTTGTCAGAACTAAATTTATACCAAAAAATGTTTGGGTAAATGTTTAAAAATGTTTGATTTACTTAATCATATTACTTAATCAGGTAAATAAAAAATATAATAATTCATTTTGACTGAAACTAACATTTAAGAAATATATATATAACAAACAATTGTACAAACTTATAAATTTGTAACAATTACCTTTGTTCTTCTTCAGTAATTAATTTCAAATATTTAATCTGCGTTGATTTAAAATGTTTTAAGAATTCCCTAGAATCTTTGCAGATCAGTGATAGTTTTTGAACACAAAAAACTTTTTTTAACTGAGCCTTCCATGACATCTTACAATACTGCTTCTTTTTTGAAACCATTTATTAACCTTATTTAAATACTAATTATTATTTTTAATCAAAATGGTTTTGTAATACATTTTTTTAACAGAGTTTATAAAACTTAAAGTATCCAAACACGTACTCCAAAGGAACTGTTCAGCAATGAATTTATTGTCTGGCAAGTTGCCGACCACCAATTTATCAATTAAGTTACTGTAATGGCTTATGTGGGTGTTCAAAACAAGGATCTTTTATTCAATTACAAGCAATGAGTTCCTACTATTTATAAAAGAATAATATTTCAATATTTATTTAAAAATTATCTAAAACATTAATAATAAAAAATCAGAATAGATAATTACATACCAGCTTATCGGATTCAAAGAGTAGATTAATGTAAAGCCACAGAGCTAAGTTATTTTATTCATAACAATTTTTATTAAGCATGGTTTTATTTATCTTGGTTTTCATTTTCATATCACCTTTTCCCATAACTCCCAGATAAGCAAATTTATTCTATATAAATATACACAGTCAAATCCATGAAGGATTTGAAAAGGATTTTGAGTAATAAATATGATTAAATTAAGGACACAAAGCTCCCAGATCATGGCAGCTAAGGAGATCATGGCAGATGTGGGCATGCCCACTTATATTAAGTAAACCTATTTGGGGCAACTTATTCCATATTTGTAGACATTTAATGCATATTGAAACTTAAGAGGTACTTCAAGTGCCAATTTTTTTTCTTGAAATTTGAATAGTTGGTTGTATTTTAGCGTTAATACCATAAAAAGATTTTTTACTCGAGGTTAATTTTTGAGGTGTTTTGAAGAATGACTCAACAGACAGTTGGGTCAAACATGCAAAGAGAAGGTTTTGGTATGCAACCTGTAACTAAAGATCTTTGCCTAATCTTCCAGTTGTGTATTTTAATATCATGGTAATACACTTGGAGTATTTGTTTACCATGCTTATAGGTTTAGAAATAAATTTGTAGAAAAATATATCTTTTAGAAACAAAGTTATGAATAATGTTAAAAGCCCTGTTTGTAACAGACGGATCAGAGTTGAGTGCTTGATGAAATATTAAGCTAGATTTGTTTTTAATACTATTTTTTGAAAAAAACCAAATAAGAATTTTTGCCTACAATAAAAACGTATAACCCACAGATAAAAAGTAAATAGAAACAAATTTAAAATTATTAGAAAAACAAATGTAAAAAAAGTTAAAACTAAGATGCACTAAAAAAAAAAAATAAATAATAGTGTTTTATATTAAATAAATAAAACTTCCTTACAATAAAAACGTTCTATTTATATCCTCAAGAGCATTTTGATTGCAAAACAATCATCTTTAGAGGAAATTATTACAAGAATAACTAAATATGTAGTAATAACTCATTCTTAAGATAATTGCTTTACAACCGAAATGTACACAAGGATTTTAATATAAAATTTTTGAATATGTAAGGGCTTACTTGCTGACCGGTTTTGAAACAATCGTTCCGATAGGCTTTGCTTCTAAAAAGAACGATTGTTTTGAAATGTGTTAGCAAGTAAGCCCTTATATATTCACTTTGTTAAGTATCTTTTAATTATAGTTTATTCAGTGAATTCTAGATGATTACAACAAGCAACTTTAAAAAGTTTTTGTATAGTGCATACCACGTAACTGTGCGCTTGGCCTTGAGAGATCGAATGAGAATTTTTGTGTACTATCTGAAAACATGTTACATATTCAGAATGTTCTATAAATCAACAGCTTCTGCATCCAAATATGTCTACACATATTTCAAGATGGTTTGTTATTTCATACCGAAGCTAATTCATCTAATATCGACTATATCACGCAAGTTGATGTTCTGATAGTCCTTATTATGTTTGTAGGAAGGTATTTATACTGACCCTCTTAACTCCCATCTGCCTATTACGATCTCTCAAGGCCAATTGCATGGTTACATGTTTACATGGTCCATATTATACCCGAGAGCTTTAAGTTATTAAAAATAGTAAAATTATACCACCATTAATTCAAGTTGTTATTAACAGCTTTTGTTTGTGAAAAACAACAAAAGTTACTTATTGCCTATGACAACTACACATAAATAAATAACATAACAAAAAAATATTTAAAAGATTAGGAATTAAATAATTACCATTTGTTAGAATAAAAGGAAAGCAATAGGTTATAATTAAGAAACCCACAACAACAAAATTAAAACGATTTAATTTTAGAAAACATAACTAAAAATGTAATGACAAGGTCACTATTTACAGCACCATTCCCCAACATTATCTTTGAACTTCCATGAAGATAATATAAGATATATGTATTGTCTACGAACGTTGTTCAGCTATCACAATAAAAATTTTCATAAAGATCATCCTTTAATTTCATTAGTTTATTTTGATAATATTTGCTTTTGTAATTCCAGTTATAGTGAAATGATCAGGGAGAAAAATGAAACTCACATACATCAAAATTAAAACCTGTATATTAAATACAAAATGTTCTGACCTGTAATTCTCACAAAATACATTTCCTAAACAACCTGAAGAGCATATTTAGAAATGGAAGACCCAAGAAAAAGCAAGGATGTACAATCTACTACAATTAGAGTTTAGCAAAAGAAAAAGAGTTCCATTGGAAGAATTGAGGTTAATCCATAGTGTAGATGGATAAAATGCCCATCAAACGCCATTTTTCAATTTTGAGATTATGATAATTTTATTGTGGTGATAGACTCTACAAACTATAAATACATACATTAATTGATTCAATCTTCACATGAGCTAATAGGTTTTAACTTAAAATAGTTGTAAATATGTTACGCTTCCCTATAGTAGGGCTTAATTTTATAATTGTTGAGGAAAACCATTGAGGACACATCTCCCGAAACACCCACCCTCAGCAATTATAAAAGTAAGTGCTACTATAGGCAAGTGTAACATATTTAAAAGTGTTTTTAGTTATAAATAAACCTTCTTACGTGAATAATATGTTATAATATAACTAGACGAAGAGCAATAACTCCAGTTTGTTGAGGATGTCCAATGTTCTTGTGCTAAATTGGCCAGTTGAATGTTAGTAGGCATCATATATTTCAATAGGTTCAAGTGATTTCAGGAAAAAATCTTTGAATGTTAGATATTTTGGCTTGCTTAGACTAAGTTATATTAACACACACACAAACATGTGTGCTTGCTTTCGTGTATAACCACACACACATAAATATATATACAGTAATACCCCGTACTTAGGCAATAGGTGAGACCGAGCCATAGCCGTGTAAGTCAAATTCGCGTAAGTCAGGTTATAATTTTACAAACAATCAGATAGGAATCATGTTTATTTGGGACCAGAGACTTAATAATTTTATAATTTAACAGAAAAATGTGTATGTATTAAAATCTTAAATACGTAATACAACAAAAAATTATATTATATACATACATATTGCAAAGAAGTAAATAAAGAAAGTTATTTTGACATAGAAAGCTTCAAAAAATCGAATAAATTCGTTTGTCGAATTGAAGATTTCTTCTTCTCACGCAGATTTTCGTCGTAACTCGTACATTTTTTTTGTTTTGTGGCAGAAATACGCTCATTGTTGGAGTCTTATGTTTTCCAAAATTTGTAAGCCTCACTCAATTAAACTAAGGTATTTTGTCAAGTGTCTAACCATCATTTCATCTTCTACGTCAACTGGGTCTAAAGAATCTGTATTTATAAAGTCTTGCTCTTGCTCACGTATTTCTATGAGCTCATCAATTAATTGTCAGCTCATGGTTGAGTAAATATAGCATTTCTTGAACGTCATCATTATCCACTTCTAAATTGAGTTGTCTGGCAAAACCGACACCTTCTTCAATAATATCCACAATTTCATCAGACTCTGGCACTGATTCTGCTTGAGTTTCAGTGGCGAAAAATAAACAGACCTTTTTCTAAATGACATTTAAAGTTTTTTGTGAAATTTCATTCCAAGATTATCCAATGATTCTCAAAGCATTTAAAACATTGAGTTGTGTCCAAAAATCTTCAACAGACAGCTTGTTGTTCTCTCTCATAGCTTAATGCACATGCGTCTTGTGTAATAAGCTTTAAATATTTTTATGACTCCCTGATCCATCGGTTGAAGCAAACTAGTTGGGTTTGGTAGCAAAAATAACACCTTCACACGTGTGTCGAAATTAGTTAAAGTAGTAGGGGGATGGCCAGGAGCATTGTCAATTACTAGTAATTACTTTAAAAGGAATTTGTTTAGACCGACATCGTTTTGGTCGTAATGATAACCAAACCAGTCCTCAAAAAAAAAGCTGACACCCAAGCCTTCCTATTCGACTTTTAAAATCACGGCCAAGATAGCTTTAGAAATATTTCTTAATGTCTTTGGATTTTCTGAGCGAAAAACTATGAGAGGTTGCGTCTTACAGTCACCAGCCGTATTTGCTCCAACTATCACTGTCAATAGGTCTTTGGCGGCCTTAAAACCTGGAAATATTTTCTCTTTATTTGCTATAAAATTCTTTTAGACATTTTTTCCCAGAACAAGCCAGTTTCTGAGTAACTCAGACAGCATGATTTAAAACAGCATAACTTGGGAATCGTGTAAAACGGGGTAGCGTAAGTCAAGGTATTACTGTGTGTGTGTGTGTGTATATATATATATATATATATATATATATATATATATATATATTCTTGATATTTAACATTATCCATTGTTTTTCCGTTGCACTGACTTTATGAAGTTAATATATTACTTGTGAGTAATTTTATCCACCTACTTTTTATCCCCTACTTGTGAGGTGGATAAAATTACTCACAAGTAATATATTAACTTCATATATATATATATATATATATTTTGGACTAGGAGACTGACAGACTTACCTTGGTAAGAGTCCACACTGTAGTCTTGAAATAGAAACACATAAAAGCACTTAAACAATGATATATTTCAACCACACAGTGGTCTTTGTCAATCGAAGAGAAAACACGAGAGAATGAAATAAAATAAATATAAGTTGTAATCTCTCTGTGTTTTCTCTTCGATTGACAAAGACCACTGTGTGGTTGAAATATATCATTGTTTAAGTGCTTTTATGTGTTTCTATTTCAAGACTACAGAGTGGAATGTTACCAAGGTAAGTCTGTCAGTCTGCTAGTCCAAAAAATCTATATATATATATATATATATATATATATATATATATATATATATATATATATATATATATATATATATATATATTGTAACATTTTGAAAATAGCAAATAAGAAATTGGCTAGATTAAATTGAAACTAATTTTAGGTAAAAGCCTAGAAAAACGTAAACAAGGTATTTGAACTGTAAAATCCATTAGGAAATTTGTTATATCAAATAACCTAACAAATAAGATTAAAACAAAATAATCTAATAATAATAATTATATTTAAACAAAATTGTAAATATTAGTAACATAGGGCATAAGTGGTTACTTGAGAGATAGGAGATGAAAAACGGTTGTAAACAATAAATTGAAAGGTTATGTTTGTAAAAATCCAGCCAAAACACACACAATTCGGAATTATTACAGAAGTAAAAAGTAAAGACACTTCACACACAAATAATAGTAATGAAATAAACACTGGAAGGTTTGTTAAGGATCGGAAAATTGAAACAGTATGTTAACAAAATTAAAACTGGTGAAAACAATCGCATTGTTGCATCAGCTGTAAAAACAGAAGAAAGTAGGTCAGTTACAGTCGACTCTAGTGGGAAGAAATCGAACTAAATTATAGCCAGATGATTTTTTTTTGGAAGAAGGAGGACGCCATATTTTAAAACAACTTTTAAAAAGTAAAAGCGAAGCGTTAGTCAGTCTGGCGTGGTGACGCCGAGGAAGCAGACCTTTCTTAGAAGTCAAAATTCCATTTGAAGAATTTCGTCAAAATTATACAAATTAAAACAAGGAGAAGTGAATTTAAAGCTATAATACAGTGTTAATATAATTTGAACTAACTAAAAAAAGAATTTAAGTGTGTTAAAAGTAAAATTTAAAGAGAACGGAATCTAACGTGAACAAGCGACCTTCGATAATTTATAAGTTGAGTATATAGCGCTATAGAAATAAACTTTAGTGGACTATTAAGATTATAAGGAAGTTTAAATTTGTACATTATTAGAATATCTTGTAATTAATTAATAGTTAGTAAAAAGAAACATAATCCAGTTCAAATAGTTTAGGGACCTTTTTGCTTATTCCAAAATTTAAGTTTTTTTTATCAGGAAGCTATTTATTAAAACTAATTTCTAAATTTAATCTTGTTTATCAAAATTTATTTAATTAACAAAAGAATTAAAAGATATAGCCCATGCATATAAACCCCGAGATATTAAGAGCTCTTAGAAATAGCCTAGGGTATAAAATTTTGTAACTAAAATTGAAGGAATTGAGTTTAGCCTATTGTGTTAAAACTTGTTAACTTTTATTTTTTTGTGTTCTGTTTATTGTTTAAATGTGGAAATAAAATTGTTGTAATAAAGACTTTAAATTAATGCCTGAGTTGTGTTGTGTTACAAAATATAATTAGATAAAAAAGAAAATATTACAATATATATATATATTGATATTCTTGATATTTAACGTTATCCATTGTTTTTCCGTTGCACTGACTTTATGAAGTTAATATATTACTATTGTAAGTAATTTTTCCACCATTAAGTGCAATAATTTTACCTTGAGTGATGAGGCACCTTTCGGTCAATTGACCATTGTCGAATCACTGATGTTTTTCTGTTGTAGATGTTCGGTCTGTGATATTGGTGTTTGTTGACGTTACACGCACTTTTTCTTGATCTGTGTGTATGATGTTTCTATATAGTATGTCTTCTGTATATGTTGTTTGTAGATTCATTAAATTGTTGTGTATGTTTTTATAAATGTGGCATTTTTCTAGTGAGTTTAGTTCTATTGGGTTGTTATTTATTTCAAGTATGGTTAGGTTATTTTCGTAATTTGTTATTTCGTGTTTATGGGATATTAGGTGTGCTGCAACATTTGATACTTTAGAATTTTTGTTTTTGAATGCTCTATAATGTTCTTCAAATCTTATTTTAAATGTTCTGGTTGTTTTTCCTATGTAAAAAGCGTTAAAGTTGTTGCATGTGATTTTGTAAATTCCTGATAGGTTATGTTTTTCTGAATTTGTTTTGTGGTTTGTGTTATTAAGATATTTTATTATTTTGTTGTTTGGTTTGTAAGTTGGAGTGTAGTATTCTTTGTTGTATATATTTGTTATTTTTTCTATTTTGTTATTGGTGTATTTATATTTTAGGTAGATTTTTTTATTTTCATTATTTTCATGTTCCGGTTGTAGTGTTGTGTTGAGGTTAGGTTTTTTTGTGAATTTATTGTATATATTTTTTATAATGTGTTTGTTGTATCCATTTTCTATTGCTATTTTTGTAATGTTATCTAATTCTTCATTTAATTTTTGTTTGTTATCCTGTGTGTATTTTATTGCTTTATTTATCATGTTACTGTAAGTGTTAATTTTGTGTGTCCAGGGGTGGTTAGATTTGTAGTGTATTGTGGTGTTGTTGGAAGTAGGTTTCCTGTATACTGTAGTTTCTATTTTATTATCATTTAATTTTTTATCATTATTATTAAAAATTACTTACAATAGTAATATATTAACTTCATATATATATATATATATATATATATATATATATGAAGTTATTATTATTACTTGTAAATAAATATAGACTTGTTATTTACAAGTAATAATAATAACTTCATAAATTCAGTGAAACGGAAAAATAATGGACAACATGAAATATCACGATATATATTATAACATTTATAGAATGGGCTATATAATATTATTTAAGAATTGGAAAATAGATGAGAAATAACTCACTCAAAATTTAGAAAGAAATTCATTAAGATATTGGTTAGGTTAAATGAAACCTAAATTTAGGTAAAAGCATAGAATTGTAAACAAGGTTTTTGAACTGGAAATGTATTAGGAAATTTGTTATATCAAATAACCTAACACATAAATTAAAATAAGATAATCTAATAATAGTTATGTGTAAACAAATTTGTAAACTGTAGTAACATAGGGCCTAAGTAATTACTTGAAGGAGAAAGTGAACACGTTTGTAAACAAAAGAAAATTGAAAGGTTATGTTCTTTGAATCCACTCAAAACACACACAATTCGGAAATATTTCAAAAGTAAAACACAAAGACACTTCACACACTAATAATATTAATAAAATAAACACTGGAAGGTTTGTTGAGGATAGAAAATTGAAACAGTAAGTTTCAACCAAAGTTTAACGAAATTAAAACTGGTGAAAATAGTTCGTTGACATTAACAGATGTAGGAAGCAAGAAGTAGGTCAGTTGCAGTCGACACTAGTGAGAAGGAATCGAACTAAATTATAAACCATCTGATTTTGTTTTTTAAGAAGAAGGCCGCCATATTTGTAACATTTTAAAAGAAAATCTAAGGACGCGTAGTTAGAGTTTAGTTTTGAGATAGCGTGGGTGACGCTACAAGACCGGACCTGCCAGGACCAGTCAAGATTCTATTTATTTGGAAAGAGTTCGTCTAAATTATACCGTTTTGTTAAGAAGATTGGCCAAACTAAATTAAGGAGAAGTGAATTACAAAATGTAATACTGTGTTAATATAAAGTGAAGTAAATAAAACGAATTTAAGTGTGTAAAAAGTCAAATTTGGAGAGAACGGAATCTTACGTAAGCTAACTGAAATTTCGATATTTGATAAGTTATTAGCGCTATAAAAATCAATTTTAGTGGACTTTTAAGATAATAGAGAAGTTAAATTTGTACATTAGAATATCTTGTAGTTAATTAATAGTAAGTAATAAGAAATAATCCAGTTCAAATAGTTTAGCCTTTTTAGTATATTCAAAATTAAAGTATTTCCATCCGGAAAATATTTATTAAAGCTAATTTCAAAATTTAATATTGTTTGTTCAAAATTTATTTAATTAACCTAAGAATTAAAAAAAAATATAGCCCATGCTATAACCCCGAGATATCAAGAGATCTTAAACTAGCCAAGGGTATTAAAATGTTGTAACTATAAAATTAAAAGAAATAAGAGTTAGTATATTTTGTTAAAAGTTGTTAAGTTTATTTTTGTTCTGTTTATTGTGTTAATTGTTTACTTGTTGAATTAATAAATAATTGTAATAAAGAATTTAAATTACAAATGCCTGAGTTGTGTTGTGTGTCATAAATATAAAAATTACTTTACATTTGGCGCAACAACGTGGGAGCTCGATAAAATTTATTTAGAGAGATTTTGAAATAAAATTAATTTAGAACTTTTTATATGAAAAACATTTGAACTGGAAATAGATTTAGACAAAATTTTGTAAAATTAAACACTGAGTTGAATAGAATCAAGGCTAGGTTTATAGTATATATAAAAATTATTTATGTTTATATAATAAGTTACTTACAGAAAAAAAAAGAAGAAAATATTATAGGCGAGCTGGTAGTTGTAGGGGACCAGGAAAAAGGGACAAGTTTGGAAATGAAAGAAATGGAAGGCACAGATATGCCAATAGGAGACATTGAGGTAGAAGAAGCTAGGGGACTACCACCTATGCAAACTCAACAAAAAGAACGGGGAAATAATGATAATGAAGAATTGAGGGAAATGATGAGATCTCTCATGGAAATGAGTCTAAAAGGGAGAGAAGAGATGAACAGAGGATTTGCCTCAAGTAGATTGGAAATGAGTAGGTTGGATAAGAAATTCGAAAGCCTAAAGGAAGAAAATAGGAGAATGATAGAGGATATGAGGGAACAGTGGAGAAAAAAGAATAATGCTGTAGTAGAGGATGAGAGAAGAGACTTAGAGGAGAAAGACGGAGAATTAGAGGAGATTAAGGAAAATTTTGAGAAAACAAATGAAATAATAGCTGATGAGATAGAAATTAATAAAAAAGAGATAGAGAAAGTCGAGTATATAACAAAGAAAAACACAGAAGAGTTAGGAGAGTTAAAATTAAGAAATGAAGTAGGAAAGATGGAGGTACTGCCAATAAAAAATATAACAATTCAAACCGCAACTAAAAGGAAGACTGAACAGATTAATAAAATGAAAATGGTAATAGGAGAAATGGAAGGAGTTAAATATCCGTTTCAATGCATAGTGGTACAAAGCTTGTTGAGAGAAATGATCATAGGTACGGATATGTTAATGGATGTGGAGGCACAACTCAAGTTTGGAAAATGGGAAATGGAATTTAAATATGAGAGAAACACAGAAAATAGAACTTATGAAGCAGATGAAAGATACAATGGAGATGTAAACGGTGTTAAGGCAAGGACAGGCGTGGGGACAAGAAAAGAGCATGGTGCCCACAGTCAATCGGAAAACTAAGACCATAGGAAACCCAGGAATAGAAATTAAATAGAGGAAACAAGTTTACAGGCATTAATAGACACAGGCAGTAAAATGACATGTATCAAGGAGAACTGGAAAAGGAAAATAATAATAAAATAGGAAGGGAGATATTAAATATAGGTGAAGGAAGCAATATGAATAAACTCTAGGTGATTATGTGTATATGAAAACGTTAGCAGGAGATACGTTTTAAGGGATGGTAACTATATCTATGATAATTTATTAGAAACTTCGTCGAATAATGAATAAAGATAAAATTAGGTATATGTAAACTTCGTCGTATTGTAAGGGAGAATCTGCGTTGATAAATAATGGAACTTCGTCATATATATCATATATTATAAAAGAAATATTAATCTATGATAATAAATATTAAAGCATCGTTGTAATAAAAATATGGTAATTGTGTATTTAAACTTCGTCGTATTGTAAGGGAGAATCTGCGTTGATAAATAAGTATTAAAACAAAATTTATATTCGTTGATATAGGGATAGTGTAATCGAAGGAACTGTAGATATGATCAAATAGAGGATATGAAATTGCAACCTTTAAAAATATTAGATGTTAAACTTCATACAAAATAAACTGAGATGATATAAGAAAATAATTGAACTGGATGTGAGATTGGAAGGGGAGATAAAATACTAACTTAGAACTGAGAGTTAGATGAAGCTAAAAGCAAAATAAATATGAGATAAATAATAAACAAGGAATAAACAGAAATAAGGGAAAGAGAAATGTTATAACCAATTTGACCAAATCTAGACATACTATGACTCGGATAGGCTGGGATTTAAAGACATGGTATCAGAGAATATATATTATGTTAAATAAATATTGAATCAGACTTATGATTGGAAGGGTTCCAATTGTAATAAATGTAAAAAAAAAAAAAAAAAAAAAAAAATTTATAGTTATGGAAGGAATTGTAAATACCAGAACATGATTTATTGTTACTATATGTTAGAATTGTTAAAGAATTGTTGATTGAATGTTAGTTATAAGTATATTGTATTGTTAGAAGATATGTTAAGTAATATGTAGCTTGAAGTGTTCAGCTCAGTATTTGATTGTTAAAGAATTAAGATAAAATTGTGTCGTAGGAATTAAGTATAAATGGACAGATGAATGTATAAATTACTTTTAAATGGACAGTTATAAAAGTAGTAAAGACAATGGACGGTAAGTTAGCCAAAGTGTTGAGGTACTTACTCAATAAAAAATGTGTTCAATTAGTTATTAAATAAAATGTACAATTAGGAAATAACTGTTAATTTGAATTTAATTTTAAAAAAAAAATATGTATATTTAATCAAGCTTGTAAAATGTAAAGAATGTGTAATGTAGATAATAGGAATATTTTTTTTATTTAAATTAAATTAGGGGACATTATAACATTTATAGAATGGGCTATATAATATTATTTAAGAATTGGAAAATAGATGAGAAATAACTCACTCAAAATTTAGAAAGAAATTCATTAAGATATTGGTTAGGTTAAATGAAACCTAAATTTAGGTAAAAGCATAGAATTGTAAACAAGGTTTTTGAACTGGAAATGTATTAGGAAATTTGTTATATCAAATAACCTAACACATAAATTAAAATAAGATAATCTAATAATAGTTATGTGTAAACAAATTTGTAAACTGTAGTAACATAGGGCCTAAGTAATTACTTGAAGGAGAAAGTGAACACGTTTGTAAACAAAAGAAAATTGAAAGGTTATGTTCTTTGAATCCACTCAAAACACACACAATTCGGAAATATTTCAAAAGTAAAACACAAAGACACTTCACACACTAATAATATTAATAAAATAAACACTGGAAGGTTTGTTGAGGATAGAAAATTGAAACAGTAAGTTTCAACCAAAGTTTAACGAAATTAAAACTGGTGAAAATAGTTCGTTGACATTAACAGATGTAGGAAGCAAGAAGTAGGTCAGTTGCAGTCGACACTAGTGAGAAGGAATCGAACTAAATTATAAACCATCTGATTTTGTTTTTTAAGAAGAAGGCCGCCATATTTGTAACATTTTAAAAGAAAATCTAAGGACGCGTAGTTAGAGTTTAGTTTTGAGATAGCGTGGGTGACGCTACAAGACCGGACCTGCCAGGACCAGTCAAGATTCTATTTATTTGGAAAGAGTTCGTCTAAATTATACCGTTTTGTTAAGAAGATTGGCCAAACTAAATTAAGGAGAAGTGAATTACAAAATGTAATACTGTGTTAATATAAAGTGAAGTAAATAAAACGAATTTAAGTGTGTAAAAAGTCAAATTTGGAGAGAACGGAATCTTACGTAAGCTAACTGAAATTTCGATATTTGATAAGTTATTAGCGCTATAAAAATCAATTTTAGTGGACTTTTAAGATAATAGAGAAGTTAAATTTGTACATTAGAATATCTTGTAGTTAATTAATAGTAAGTAATAAGAAATAATCCAGTTCAAATAGTTTAGCCTTTTTAGTATATTCAAAATTAAAGTATTTCCATCCGGAAAATATTTATTAAAGCTAATTTCAAAATTTAATATTGTTTGTTCAAAATTTATTTAATTAACCTAAGAATTAAAAAAAAATATAGCCCATGCTATAACCCCGAGATATCAAGAGATCTTAAACTAGCCAAGGGTATTAAAATTGTGTAACTCTAAAATTAAAAGAAATAAGAGTTAGTATATTTTGTTAAAAGTTGTTAAGTTTATTTTTGTTCTGTTTATTGTGTTAATTGTTTACTTGTTGAATTAATAAATAATTGTAATAAAGAATTTAAATTACAAATGCCTGAGTTGTGTTGTGTGTTATAATAATAACTTTATAATATATATATAATTTTATATGTTTTTATTGCAATTGACTTTACTAATGATGACTTACCAACTTACTGTAATGACTTTACTAATAAAAATGTTACTTAATGAGAAATAATGCCAGTAATATAGCTGGAAAAAGCTTTTGACTTTCTGTAATTATTATTCCTGAAGTGATTATTTTAGAATATATGTTGGTAAATAAAAGATTATAAATACACTTCAATGTAGCAAAATATAACTGGACAAGTTATACAAGCAGTTTCCCACTGCTGGGAAAAACTTAAAGTAACACAGTTTAAGCTACTTAAGTAACTATTTTAAGTCCTCTTAGCCATGACTAGAGGGGGGAAAGTTCACTAGTTAAACTCGACGTCGAATCAGGAGCCGGTATATCATAGTGGTCTATGTCAGTGATTTTGAGGTGCACTACGGCAATAAAGAGCCTTATATCCAAAAAAGGATTGCAAACTAAGAAATAAACTGCTGCCCATCTATCTGAATATAATCTTACACAGGTTGTAATCTTACCTAACACTTTCCACAAGATGTCTGCAAGTCATACATCCGTGACACAAAAAATGTTACAGGTTATAAAAATTATATCAGATATTGTTTAATTATTAGTTGTTTAGGTAGGTAAGAATAAATTCCTATAAAACACTTACTTGGTGCACTTCCAGGTGGCCCTGTAGACATTGGCTGTTGTGCTATTGGTGGGTAGCCTCCCTGTGGTGGAGGATAGTCTCCTTGTCCTCCAGGATAGCCTCCTTGTGCTGGAGGGTAGCCTCCTTGTGCTGGAGGGTAGCCTCCTTGTGCTGGAGGGTAACCTCCTTGTGCTGGAGGGTAGCCTCCTTGTGCTGGAGGATATCCCTGAGGTGGTGGATAGCCTTGAGGCTGAGCAGGGGGATAACCTTGAATAAAGCATTTACTGAATAAGTTTGAATGAATATAACACACTGTAATGGTCAGATTTACTTCAATCATAAGAAAGATGAAGAAAATCATATGTGCATTAGAAATATAATTGTCTATTAATACTAAAGAAACTAAATCAATGAATATAATAAAGAATTTTAAGAGAAATCATTAATTAAAAAAAAATTGTAGTATAAAGGAAAATTCTAATATCAAATAAAACCAGGTAATTTAACAAATCCAGAAAACTACGACACCAACATACTTCAGAAAATTATAGAAATTACAAACAGACATAAAAAAACATCACAAGGCAAACATACAGAGCAACAATAATTAAATAAACATTGAGATAAAAGCAACACTAAAGAAATAAAAGGAATATACTAAAGAATGTTTCATTGCAGATGAACAATTACTGTGAATAGCAATAAAATGAAACAGATCTTGTAATAATAAGCAAAGGTCTTCATGCTATAAAAATGCAAAAAAAAAAGTTTTTAATTCATTTTAAAAAATTGAACGAAATTTACTATCCCTAACAAAATTTGACTTAATTCACAAATTAATATGTAGGCCATTTAAAATTAACAAATTAATAAAAAAGTACCCAAGTACCTAAAAAGTACCCTTCTCATAAAAATGAATTGACCTAATTGTTTTGTTTTAAAAAAATTATATTAAGGCTTTTTGTTTTAAAGACTAAGAATAATATGTTACTGAAAAACCTTAAAATTTAAATTATTATAGTGTTTCTTATAAATATTCAGTTTAGATTGTTATGTAAAAAAATTAAGTCAAATCTAAAATATGTTTTTATAAACTAATTGAAAAACCACAGACAAGAAGATAAAATTTCTATATTTATGTTAATCCATATGTTCTTATGTCTTTATAAATTCATTCCTAACAACAATTTCTAATGCGAGGCAATGTCTACTGTTTTAATATAAACTAAACAAATAAACAGTATAAACTTTATAACCATATAAAAATACATGAATTTATCACACAAAAAAAAAAATCAAACCTTAAGTCAATAATGAACTATGCTGGTCTAGTGACCTGGTGTGCCAGATGTGAAAATACCATCTGTTCCCAGATTTTGTAATAGCATTTTAAGTTTAGAAGAAATTTAAATAAGTGTTCATATATTTCTAAATAAAAATTGTTTTCTTTTTTCTTTCAACTTAAAAATATTGTCAATCCAAAGAGAAATAAGTGACAAAATCAAGAGGGCAGTAGATCTCCGTTATGGGTCCTATTGTTTCTATAAATTTTTTTTTAATAGAGAAGGGTAAAAGATCTTTAAAAAATTCTTGTCTAAGGTACAAATTTCAATCTGTTAAAAAACTCTCCGGATTTTTTCTGAGAATGGTACAGTATGCATTTTGAACTACAGTCAACTTCTGATATTAACGAATGGATATTTCCCTTTGTCAATCATTTATGGTAAGTTTTCCTCAATGTTTTACATTGAAAATTCATAGTGATTGTTAATTTTACTGTTTTCCCTGGCACAGATAGTTAATTCATGATTTCTTTATGATAAAAAATTGAGGAGCTGAAAAAATATTAAATATAAAAGATTAAGTCAATTACAGCCTTAAAATCACGAAACAAAAGTAAACCACTATGTTATTCCAAGTTCAGTGTTGGAAAAGCAATAGTGAGAGACATAAGAAAACAAAAAGATATTAGTTACTTTACACAAAATGTATTTCACTAACTTCTAAGGGAAAATCAATAAAAAAATTCGATATAGTAATCTATATGAATCAAGTTATGTTGTTTTAACCAAAAATGTCCTGAGGGTATTCCCAAGTCCAGGCAACTATGTGATGAGTGAGCAAAAATTAATCATAAAGCACAAGGCAAATTTCTAGAGAAAAATTCTCTGCCATAATAATTACGTCAATCTTGTAAGAGATTTCAATTACTTGGTTCATTATTCAAAAAACCTGGACATGTATTGAAAAAACATCAAAACTGTCTACACAAATATTAATACATTTTTGGTGTTATTTTAAAATATATTTGTTTAAATTATGAATTTATAAAAAATAATAAATAAGTAGAATATTAAATTTATCTTTACTAACATGCTTTAAACAGAAAATTTTAACAGTTTCATATGCAGGCACAGGGAGAATCGAAATTACCTATTAGTGTAATCAGGCCTGTCGCTGCTAATGCGTCAGCTGTCACCTACTATTTTTTTTGTAAATATTGAGAAATATTTTATTACTATAAAATGCTACAAGTATTGCACCTCTTTGGCACTATTTGTGTTTGTAAAGAATCTGTAAAGTCATTATGTGACTTTAAATTGGCAAAATGAGATGTTGAAAGGTTTTCCATGTGGTTGAGTTTTGGTTTTTTTTTTTAAATTGTAGGGGATTTCTGTGAATTAAGTTTTTTCCTTGTTCTTTAGGTCTGTCTGCATCACCAGGTAAATTTTTTTGCCAACAACACTTGAAGATTGACTCAGCTTAGTTACCAAAAAATAAATTACAAATAGTTTTTTCTGCCGAATTTTACAGAAAAATGAAAAGTACAGTTTAATTGAAGTCATTATACAATAAAAATGTAGAAATAACTTAGCTGCTGAGAGATTTCTTTTATCTGAAATTAAATAAATTACTTTTTTCAAAAACAAAACTAAGATGCTTGAAATGCTCTCATATTTAAACAAATTGAAAGGTGGTGAAAGAACAGGAGATATTGCTGAGGAGATGAAAACTACCCTAATTAAGGACTTGCAAGCAGTGGAGATATTGTACAAAATTTGATGACAGGCGCATCTGTTAATGAGTGATTACAATACAAAGGAAGTTATGAAATCTTTTACATCTACTCAAGCTTGGCATTCTGTTAGCATGCTTATGGTTTTATGATGAAGGACCAAGATTAATTTTTATTTACAATGTTCTTTTTAAAAAATTACGTTGATAGATTTTAAATCTATTGTAAGAAAAAAGGAGTGTAGGAGCAATTAAAAGTAACAGATTTTATAGTTAGGCCTAAACAATTTTGTTTTAAAAAATTTATCATTTTACAACCTAAGTACTATTTGATTAGTAGTTTTGTAAATTTTTTAACATATGTAATTTGTTTGTATTTCATTTTGTAGGTTATTTATTTCAGTACTTACAACTATAAAACACATTGTAGGACTTCTTTCTTGATGTTAAACTTGAAAAATTTTTCATACAACTCACGAATCTGGTAATTTGCAGATGTTTTTGTATTAATTAGTGCAAATTACTGAAGTGAATGTATTTGTACAGAATACATTTATGTATAAAGTAAAAATGTTTCCCAAAATTAAAAAATTCAAGTCACATGACATAACTAAAAATAAAGGAATACATAATTTGAGACCATACCTATAAAACATCACATTTAAAAACAAATCTAAACCACTCAGAAATTTTACAAAAACAATTTAGATAATAATACAAATTTTAATATTTTACTATCAGACTCATTCTAGTATCTAAAGAATGGTTAAAAAAAAATTAAAAGTTAAATTTATTATTACTAATACAGTGTATTTTAAAAACATAAACAGTAAAACGGTTTACTAACCATATCCTTGGGGGACTGTAAACCCTGGTCCAGGTGGATACTGTGTGTTCTCTAAACAAAATGAATTACATTAGGATAAAAAATGTCTTTTCTTGCAAAGGCATTGGTTTTGTAATAAAATAACTCTTTTTTGAATAATTTAAACATGTTTGTAAAGTTAATTTTTCCACCCCTATGAGCAAACAATATGTACGAAGTGTGATCAAGAAATACAGTGAATAATTTTTCATTTCAAAAAGTAATAAACTTACATCAAATACGATTTAATCTTCTTCAAAGTACTGTCTGGCTGGCAAAACAGTTATCCCAACTTTGAATCCATGGCGGAAAATCTTTCTGGAAGGCTTCTTTCAGAAGGGCGTTTAGATGCTCAGTCGTGGCCATCTCAATGTCAGGAATGGTGTCAAAACGTTTTCCTGTAAGCACAGTTTTAATTTTTGGAAAGAGCCAGCCCATGGTGCTAAATCGGGTGACTATGGCGGATGTGGACAGACAGGAATACTTTTTTCGGCCAAAAACTCAAGAATCTGAAGCGAGTTGTGACACTGTACATTGTCGTGATGAAGAAGAAAGCCATTCACCTATTTTTCTGGTCTCTTTCTTTGAACCGCACAAGATATTAAGGCCATCCAATAGCTTTCGATTACTCATTCACCTGTTTCTACTTTTTGCACAATGTCATCAGTTTTTGAGGTTAATGGACATCCCGAATCCTGCTCGTCTTCAACCTACTCATTTCTGCTTTTAAATCGGCCATACCCCTTGTACACAGTCTTCCAGAGTTACCACATTGCCATACAAAGACTTTAACATTTCGTGAGCCTCTTTGGCATTCTTTTGCAACTTAATGTTAATGCATTGTTAGAAATCCATGAATCGGGACAGGCACAATAAACACGACCTCACTCTAGCGGCTCTAGTAGTCGAATGACAAGCTCCAGCATGTTAAAACCTGCCGCTCCCTTAATCAACAGGCCACACTACTAGGCAAATTATACCATATGGATGTAGACAGCATTTGCCGCTATAAAAATTCTTCACTATATTTTTTGATCACATCTCGTATACAGTCTTATTATGCTTGGTTCTTTAAAAGGAAGTTATGTTAATAGAGTTAGAGATATTAGCCATCATTATTGAATACCTGGCTATTTAAGTTTTAAAGTTTGCCGGGAATGCAGCTTCAGACCAAAATAAAAATATTATTCCCCACTACTAGCAGTTGAATAAGGTGTAAATTATTGTTCAAAATGGTATAATCTTCGAAAAGACCAAGAAAGCGTAAGCAAAACCATTACAGAAAACCTGCTACTTATCCGGGTTCCTAATATCATTTTTAGTATTTAGTCTTGATTTTGATTAATTTTTCAACACTCAAAAAATATTTTTAAAATAAATTACTGTCTAACACTATCATCCATAATCCATTTTTAAATCTCATTATACTTATTTAGAGATATATAAATAAGGGTAAATAAAATATGTCAATATTGTATATATGACTGAAATAAATATATAACTTTTTCATTTACAATTGCAACATTTCATTTCAATTCAAATTAAATTACACAAATTTTACTGATGTACCATGATACAATTTTAAACAAAGATACTGATAAACCATGATTAAATTCTGTTGTTACACCATAAAAAAAATTTCTAATTTATTTTTCTTAAGGGAATTTCAAAACACTAGATCGTGAACAGTGTACGTAATAAAAAGTAATCAAATTACTTTAATTTCCAGATGATTACTATAAAATGAAGTGCCAGGAGCTTTCAGATAGTGCATATTAGATAAAACAACATCACATCTATGTTGATGAAGTTGTTCTTATACCTCGGATCCCAAAATTCCTTCTGACTCATTTATCCAATTCAAATGTTTGTAATATTCAATTTGCTTATCATTCCCAATAACTCTCAATATGTCACAAAGCCAAACAATGTTAGTTTGTGGGTTGGCTCTACAAAATCTGTGCTTTTCATATGTGCCAATTATATGTTGCGTGTTTAAGGATTGGCAAACCATCAAGTTAAAAAACGATTACACTCAAAATATAGTTCATCAAATCTCATTAGGATAAAAGAATTTTTTAATTCATGTTTATATTAAAATAAAAAAATATGTATATAAAGCTATTTATATTTTGTACATTAAAAAAATTATACTTATCATGAAAACAGTTTGACATTTTTTTCTTGCTATTACTTAAGATACTTTTAACTTTATACTCAATATATTGTGGAGTTTATAGTGCCGTCAGAACAATTTGTCTCCTTTTTAAAAGTATTATCCATAATTCTCACACTATTCTTGGACTGTTTGTGGATAATTCTTTGACCTATACTGGGACTCAGTTATATCTGCCAACAAATTCAGAACTAATAATTGCTCTAACTTTATACAATACGGGTTAATTACTTTGAAAAGTAAATTTATTACTTTAAGTACCTAATAGTAACAACTGTTAAATGTTAATTTACAAAACATTGATTGCCTTACCAGAGGTTTTTTTGTGTAATATTCCAGCATACTATCTTGGTTGAGAATCTTGTATACTTTACTTTAAACAAAAAAATTTGATATCGAAAATACAGGAAGTGATTACATGGGTTGTTGCCAGTTTAGCAGTTCTCTGCTGAGTGTAAGCCGAATAAACTTTCAGTTCATCTACTACTGGTAGTTCATGGAACCAGTATCAAAGAAAAGGTAGTTCATGCCTGTATCAAGGACATGTATACTAAATTTTTGGATAATTTGCCATAAAATGCAAATAATATGGGTTAGGATTCTAACCTAAAATACTATTGACCTACTTGACTCTAAATTATGTTAAATTAGCTAAATATACGTACAATTATAAAAAGTCACATTGAAATCACAAACGGTGTATAGTAGGTCTGCATCTTGTATTGTTCAATATGTACTTCAAATAGATATTTAGTAAAGCTCTACAAGAATACAGTGGGGGAATACAAATTAATAGAGAAATCATTAACGGCCTAAGATATGCTGACAAAACTGTTGATTTAGCGATATCTATGAACTGACACACCAAATGGAAATATTGTATAGGACTAGTGAGGAATATGGACTCAACTTTAATGTAACTAAGTAAAAAGGGATAGTGATAAGCAAACATCAACAATCATTTGGATAATTATTTTGAATAAATAACTGACCATGTAGATTCATATCTATCTCTAATTGACAATTAATATGAGATGAGATCAGGTCATAGAGATATTATCAAAGACTGAAAAAACTAAAACTTTATTAAAAGTTTTAAAAAATTTTATCAATAAGAAAGCATATCCATATAAAACAATAAAATGCTGTGTTGTAGATTCTGTTCTCCATTTTTTGATTGGAGTTAAACATAATGGTCCTACCAAATTTAAAATGTAGAGATATTATGTTGCATATGAAAACTTCTAATCATAGTTAGGAAGCAAAATCTAAAAATGTATGAGATAGAATAAATATAGTCCGTCCGTCAGGAGAACCGAGCCGACGTATAAGGGGCGCGGGGAAGTATTCTCGGAAAATTCAATCTACCCTTCACTCCCACAGCATTCTCTCGCACACGCCAGTTAGTGCTAGCAAAGTCACAAACATTCGCCTGAGCTTTTTAGTTGATACTGTGCCTGTGTCAGTTGTCCTTACCTGTGTTGCGTTGATTTAGTGACTACTTGTGTTCATTTATGCAATGGATTGTAATAATTCAGGGAAGAGGGGGAAAACCATTCACAGTGAAGCAAGAAATGTCATCTCTAGTGTTATAAGTAAGTGTGACAAAGAATCCAGAAATAATCAATTAACCTTTGCGTTGAAGAAAGCCAGTGAACGAACTGCTTCTTATACAAACAGACCATTAAGTTTTGTTTATAAAATTCGACAAGAGTACAAGTCTAATGAACCTTTATAAAAGAGAGCCTGGAAAGAAAAGGAAATGAGCAGCGCACAGAAACGCGGAAATTGATAACTCTGATAAATGTGTGATTAGGATCATTGTATATTATTACTATATTCAATATAAAAAAGTCCCTCATTGAGAGTTTTATTACGAATTTTTTATGATCACAACACTTTCTCTGTACTAGTAAAAATACAGCCTTTGATTGAAATTTTTATCAAGGTTAGAATGTGATATAATCTTTTAGACAATTTAAATAGGTTCAAGATGAATTAATCGAGTGTTACGGCACGGTCTAACAGTGAGCAGGCAGGAGCGGTGATGTTTTTACAATTCTGCAGAGGGCAGTACACTACCAGCTGGGAAAAATATGGGGGCTCATTTTCGCATTCCTTGCATTCCTTCCAGCTCGGTTCTCCTGACATTTGTATTGTACTGCTGACTTAAACCGAGACCCCAATGGAATATAGTCAGGAAGAAGATATCTATGATTGGAGAACCATTGCCATTGAGTTTAAACTAATAACTGTACAATATAGGAATGACTTGAATACTTATAATTGCTATATCAATAACCAATGTTAGAAGCGGACATGGCACAAATTATTGATTATTGTTACATAAATTTAAAATAAATCAAAAAGAGATTGTGTTATAGAAAAGCGGAAATGAACAAATGTGATAATGGTAAATAATTAGTAACTAGTAATAATAATAACTCAACTTAAAATTTTCATTTCTATTACTGCTAAAGGTCCAGCCTTGATGTTAATTATCAGCTCACTTATGTTTTTTTTGTCTAAGATATTTTCTATTATTATTATTATTTTTTAATGCATAGATACCATTAGTGAAATTCCAGCTAGTCAAATTAATTTCATTGTTTTTAATGTCACTCTTATGAAACAAAACCAAAAAAAATTAAAACACTTTGTTGAAAAGGAAATGGTCACTAAGAATGTAAGTGAAGGTGATGAAGACTCGGTGAAAAAATCTATATATTCTGTTTCACAGTGACAGAACTGCAGTATAGTTTTAAGTCAAATAACATGCAGAGACTATTGCAGCTGATACAATTTTGCTACAGCATTGGAAAGTCTTTGCAGCCTGCCAAGTGATGAAATGTATTAAAACAAACAAAAAATTTAACATTTAAAAAAAAGTTTTGTATATAATTTTTATTATTTTAATATTCAATATGTATATATTATGGACTACATTTTGAATGGTTTTAAAATGTCTATAAACAATAGGCTAGTTTTATAAAGGCCTAAACTCTAACATCTTTCTTTAGATTTTTCACATATTTAAGTTTTTCACATTTGATCTTGTTTCAGTTTCATCCATCTTGAATAACTAACTGAGTTCCTACTATTGTTTATTCCATCCCATATATTTGATTTATACTTTATAAGTAACCTTAATATTATATACATTGTTACTATATCATCTATGACTGGTAAACCTTCATTATACTCTGGTTTTTAAACCTTTTGGATGATTAAGTTTTCAAAAAATTGATTTTGCAAACAAAATCGTACAAAAAATATGCAAAAATACATCACATCTCAGGTCTTTTTCATCTGTACATGAGCCTGCATTGTCTACTGTTAACATTTCTTTATATGGCTAGTTGTTCTTTAAAAACATTTATTATGTTTATAGAAAAAACTCTTTTAAAAATCGATTTCTGAAAGTCAACTTATCTACCAAGGTGCTTCTTTGGTGGATTACAAAATTGCACACAATCTTGAACTAACAGGACTCACATTATAGATAGTGTAATTATAATTATTTTTGACAAACACGAACCAACTCATTTAAAAAAATTATGTAGTATGTAGATGTTTTAAAAGTTTTCTAATCAAATTAGTTTTGACATTGTTAAAAATATTTTGTAAAAAATTATTTTAAAAAACAACGGGATTAATAAAATTAATTTAAACAGCTAGAATTGTATTGCTTTTAAAACAGTTTTCATGAACAAAAAAAAAAAAAACAACGATGTAATTTGGAATCAAGTTGTAAACCTGTACTTTTGTATTCATAATTTGTGCAAATTATTTTTTTAATGGTATATAAGTCATTTATTTTAATTAATAACTATATTTTGGCATTTTACTTTACATATATCAGGTAAAATTACACAATAATTACAATTTTTTATAATAGTAAAACAATTATCCCAGCTATACTTTAACTATACAAAATTTACATTTTTCACATGCTGAAAACATTTAAAAATCCAATATTTCAAGTTATATCACAATAATTTTTAATCTTATAAAAAATATTAAATGAATACTTATCAGACCAGTTATCCAAAAAATGTTTCTAAATCTTATGATGTTAAAGGCTTTATCTTATCACTAGGTAAGGGAAACAGCCTAAATGTAATAAAATCTTATTACATATACTAAATGTATGAAACTTAATGGAGCTCAGAGATAAACTTGGTATACAGTAAAAACATTCCTACTTCCCTACTAATTAATATTTCAGGTCCAAAACTTAACATCTGTAGAAAAGGTTTGATTCATATAACAGTTTGCCACTATTTTATAATCATAAAATGTTTATAACTTAAAAATATATCAGTAAAATCAATTAAACAATGGATTAATATTGAAAAACGTTAATCTTAATTGGATATGCAGATATATCAGAGGTTTATGCAATATGACAATTTTAGTTTCTGATAGCCCATTAATTATAATATGAATTTCTAAAACCTGACAGTGTTACCCTTTCCAACATCAAAATTATCCCTTCTGTATATTATCAAGGATAAAAGTTATGGCAAGCAGAAATTCTATCCTATAAAACAGATGAAGGCTGTTTACTGGTTAAATATAATCAGAGTAAATAACTTTGAGAATTGTAACTAAAGGGGAATTGTTTGTAAGGTGAAATCCAGTATATGTTGGATGCATTACATAGAAATAAACATTTTGTAAGACTTAAATGCAATGCCTTTTCAGTTTATTTACACCTGGGCTACTTATATTTATAAGAAAATTTGTGTACCCAAAAGACAATGGCCTGTTCAAACGTTCTAATTCCAAAGGTTTAATTCCACTAAAAATTGTTTAGACAATTTTTATGAAAAAATTTTTTAAATGTATTTTTAAAACACCTTATGCCACTATGCATACAGTTATCACAACTAGCCCCATGTAATTAGTGTAAGTGTACCTGTAGAGGTCTACTATAAACTCCAATGTAATGAGTATAAACTTAAAACTGTATTAAGTAATAGCAAGAAAGAAAAAATTCAAATTATTTTCATGAAAGGTATATTTTTTTACAAAAAATAAATATGTATGTATATATATATATATATATATATATATATATATATATATATATATATATAAATGAATAAATTATTTTTTGTTTTAAATTTAATTTGATGAACAATATTTCTAGTTAATCCTAGAGGGGTATAAACGACCGAATTTGATTGTTTGGCAATCCTTGAACACGAAACATATAATTGGTCATGTTAAATGCACGAATTTTGTAGATGCAACCCACAAATTGACATTGTTTGGCCTTGTAACTAATTAATAGTCATTGTGAATTGCATATTGCTTGTGAATGGGATGTGTGAATCAGAAGGAATCACTTGAATCCCTGGTTTAAGATTAATATCACCTTGAAACTTGTAGCTTCAAGAACATTTCTCATGATTTTTTATGACGCATCACGTCCAATTGCATAGCTTTGGTGCATTTAAATTTCGAAGCAAAATGATAAGTGAACCAATTCTGAAACATAAGTTATGTGGTTATGTGGTGTGACATGCAAATTAACAAAAATAATCATGAAAAACACTATTAACTTTTCTAACCTATTGTGAGTAGGTATGAAACATGAGGAAGGCAAGTAAATTCCAACAAAAGTAGATAGTCTATGAAAGATAAATAAATTTGCACAAGAAATTACAAAAAATGTAAGATTTTCTCAAGATGCTGATGGATTGCTTCTGGTTAGTTGCCTTGAACATGGTTCCACAATAAACTCAAAGTGTATTGTTAAACATTGCAAAACTGAAGCAAGTAGTAAAAAACAAACATCTGAGGAAATCTGAGTTTAAAAGATTGGTACCCACTTTGCCATACACAACTAATTTTTAATGGGAGATGATGAACATACACAATATTCCAAAGATGAAGGCTTGTATCATAACACACCACTCAGACAGCAACATCTACCGTATTTACCCGTCTAAAATGCGTACCTGTATTTCAATTCAATATGTAGAGGGAAATATAAAATTGCTAATAAGTTGTACTTACCAAAATTTTTAATTGTAATATCCAAACATGAACAGTTAAGAAACTTACAATATCTACATTTTCTTTGTTTTTAATATGCATAATTTTTCACTCATTATTACTACTTTCCGAAGATAATGGAATTTCTTCATTCTCATGAGAATCTTCATTACCACTGTTATTCCAGAGCACGCAGTCCTCTGATCCATCCATTACATTTGGAAATACCACATTTTTTTAAGCTCTTCACGACTGTTTCATATTTGATTGTATTCCAGGCTTTTAGAATCCCTTCCAAAATAAGTGAAAGGGAAGGTCTTCTCATTTTCCCAGAAGGGGTATATGTATGTTCACCATCACAAATATAGGGGCTGTACAGTTTTCTAAAACTGACCTTGAAAAGTTTATTAACTGTCACGTCTTGAGGGTGAAGTATGGATGTTAATCCACCTGGAATTCTCCCGAATCAGTTTTCATATCTGCCAGCTTTTCCTTCACAGTTCCAGTCAAATGCGCTTTGAAACTATCTAAGACTATTATACTATTTTCCTTTAACAATGCACCTGGCTTTTGATTCCATACCGTTTCGATCCTGTCTAAGACTAACTTTTCCTCCATCAATCCTTTCTCTTGTGCATGAATAATAACACCTTGTGGAAGCTTTTCCTTGGATAAAGTTTTTTGTTTAAGAACAACATATGGATGTAACTTGTGTCCATCAATGGTAATTGAAAGCATAACCATACATTGTTGCTTCTCTCATCCTGTTGATCTGATCGGTACCAACTAGATTCTCTTTCGCTCAACTGAAGTAGCCATTGGTATATCCCAAAATATGGGACATTGATCAGTGTTTCCAATTTGAGGTAGTTAAAAATTATTTCTCGACCTCACTTGTAAGATAAATCGATGAAACTCAATAATTTTATTTTCTTATTTATTGGGTAAATGTTGAGCGCTAAAGTGGTTTGCCTTCGAATTGGAAGACCATGTCTATGAAGAAACCTTGCACGAAATTGTGTATTATTGATGTTAAGACGTTCAGCAATTCGCCTTGCCTGAAATTGTATCATTTCCATATTCACCATAAAAGCTGCACCTCTCTTTCCTTGTAAAAAACTTGACTAGTTGCGTTTCTACATTTGGATGCATCGCTTTCTTGCCACAAAAATTCCGCCGATCACAACTTGAGACGTAATTTTACTTTTTGTTTTTTCCACTTTCGGACATTCGCTTCCGGTACATGAAATTTGCGCGGTGCGTTCTGATTGCCATTATATTCTCCATGTTTTATTACTTAAAGTTTAAATTTGTCCGTATACAATGAACCATGTATACGGGACAAACCATGTACACACCGGCATGTCTTTTCACCATTGTAAACAAAAATCAGTTAACCGATAAACACTAGCTACTTACTGTTCAAGCCGACTAGTAATTGCAAAATTCAACCTTTTGTAAGAAGTGTAGTGTAAAAATGAATGGCATAAGTGGGGATATCCCGGAAGCAGGAACCGTGTTATGAATGAATACTACAAATGAATTTAACTACGGAAAATAACAACTTTTGCTTTAAATTTAGCTTAAAGGTAACAACAATGACCCTTCCCTATTGTATTGTGTTCTAACAAATTGTAGTAGGTAAAGGACCAACCCAGTAAGGTAAATCCCGTATTTCTGGGTTTTTGTCTTTACAATTATGCCTATTTGTGTATAACACGCAACTTATTTTTTAAAAGAAATTTAAAGAGAAAATATGCGCATTATGCGTGAGTAAATACGGTAATTACATGCTGTGGTTAAACCTTCAGATGGCAGAAAGAATTGAAAATTGGTACAATGTTACAAGTACTCCAATTTAGTGGTGACTATATACAGAAATGGTTTGAAAGCCTAAACATCCAACATGACTGGTTACAATTATTTATAGTGTTATTTTTTTAAATTGCTTGCAAAAAAATAATGTTATCATCATCAATAAAATTTACAACTTACACATCAAAACCAATACAAAAGTGTTGAAGAGGAATAAGTTGGATGTTACGAAGAAAGTTTTAAATTAGATTAAATATAATTAGGTGACACACAACATTGTTTAATGCTCACACCATCATGCCTTATCATTTAACTTTGAACTTTCTAGGATATCATATGTTTTAAAAATAATTTATCTCTTCACAACCAAATAATATACCTGTTAAGATGGATATTGAACATTAGTATGGATTTGAAGATGTTAATTCAGTTTAAGAAAATGTAATTCAAATTCAGCTTGCTTATAAGAAAAGCTTTTAAAACAACTTCTTATAAAACCAAGCAGTTAGGCCTTGTGTGATATAATAATAATGGTAACTATTTGTATTAGTTGCAAAGAACTAATTATAGTGCTAGAATAGGAATTTTGGAAAGTAATGATATTTTAGTATTAATAAATTAGAAATGATTTATATAAAGTGCATATTTTCTATATTTGCATATTTTACCTGAATATGGAGGAGGATATCCAGTTTGCATGTTGGATTTGTTTTTTCTCTTTTAACTTCTCTTTCTCAATATTCCAGTCAGTAGCCTAAGAATTAAATAAGATTAATTATTGACATGCCCAATAAACAAATATTTAGTAATTGCAATTATTTAATTGGTAATTAGAGTTTACAAAAAGTGTTGTATACTGAGTAATTTGTTTGAATTTATTTCCAGATCTTAAAAAATTTATTAAATCTGAAATTAAAATTCATACACAAATTTTGGTACTCACATATTATATGGAAGCCACTATTGTAGAGGGATTTTTCTTACCAGGCTCCAAAAATGACTACATATTTATGAAGAAGACTTCATTTGACTCAATGTGAAAACTGTATGTCATTATGACGAGTGGTTCTTGTTTTCTGCTTCCCAAAATGAATCGATGTCAGCGAGAATGGAGTTGAACGCATCGCTGCCAGTCACGGCCACTCCTGCCTCTTGTTCCTCCATTTAGCGCTTCCCCACATCCGTTCAACTCGTTGGGTATTTGCCCCAGTTTTTGGATTCACAAAGTGATACCAACCATTGTGGTTAACCGTTAAATGTGCAAATCCAGCTTCCTTGAGTACCTCAGAACTATACCCCTTCCAACAATCGGAAATAATTAATATGGGTTCAAATTTTATTAAATTTCAGTGGTCAATATTTTTGCACTACAATTCGGGACTTTAAATAGAAACCGCTGGCCAGTTTTGTGGCACAAACCGCCAAATACCCGTTGTTGCGGTAACACTCTCCTGGCATTATTTTTCCAATTTGTGAATAAAATCGTCAATTTCGACAATTTTATTTTCTACGCCAATTTTCTCACAGTTCTTATTTTCCAAAGATATCACACATAAATCCCTTAAATAATTGTTCCAATCGATTTTCGGCTACACCCAAATGTTTCAGACACCATTACACTGATGTTAGTTTCTCAGCCCAAAAATAAATAAGACGAACCAAGTACCTACTCTAAGACACACATTTTTACGATACTTTGGTTAACGACCTGACCCGGTGTCAACCGCCGCAGAACACTGTACAATAGTGGTCTCTGTATAATATGTAAGTACTCAAATTTTATCATATCACTTAAAATATTTTAAGTGATTCAATTATGGGAAACAATAGCTGATGTAATAAACAAAGTTAAAATATGTCTTTTAAATTTAAAAATATATATATTATTTAGAATAGGTGTTTTAGTCTTATACAAATTTTAAAGCTCCATTTAAATTTTCTCATATCCAGATCTAAATTAAATCAAAATGTCAATATTGATTTTAATTTTTAAATATGAATGAAATTTAATATAATTAATTTTTCGAACTCAGTCCTCGGCTATAAAATTCAAGTTTGTTTTAAACATTGCCAACAATCGTATAATAAAAGTATATTTTTTATAAGCTTGATATTAGTCTCTAAACCACAAATAACATTTTATTTAAACCTATTTTTTAAATACCTCTGAAGATGATTGCTGGGCAATCGAAATGTACATAAGGTTTAAATAAAATGTTATTTGTGGTTTAGAGGTTTTATTTATTTAAAAATAAACATTACGCCACAGTTGCTTCGTATAGTTATTGATATTAGTGTTTAATTATTACTAATCATTTTACTAACCAAACTTGTAACATTATTTTAAAAAAATCTATTTTCTATAGATTATTTTGTCTGCATTATATTCTTTTTAAACTTATTAAAAAACGTATTGCATAAAATACTTTAGTTATTGTTTACAAAAATTTGTCAGCCAAGTTTCTCCACTTGATCACCTCACACAGTCCAATCAATTTCTTATTTCTAAAACAAGATGGTTCTTTATTTATGGCAAATTAAATTGGTTTTAACTAGCTTTCACCAATTTTTTTGATATTTGATTTTATTCACTTTTTTCTGCAAATCTCTGTTTTTGCTGTCTAAGAGAGTAGTGTTTTTTTAATGGATACTTATTGAGAAGGATATTTCTGACTTTACTACAAGATCATGATGATGAGATTGGCTGTTAATCAAAAGTTGAGTCAGTCAATTTTTATAAAATTTACTTATCAAAATTACTTAATTTTAAGTTTATACAAGCTGTTAGGAAAACAAGTTTCATTTTATTATCCAATCTATTGGATGCTAAATTCACACTTTCTACAGAAAAATTTTTCTTATCATTCAAGAAAGTTAATTCAATAGGCATTTCCATTAAGAATAGGTAAAGTTACTATACATTAATTTGCATTGAAATTTTAACGAATGTTAAAAAAATTCAATAACAAGAGAGCCTCTATATAAAGAGGTATTTCAAAGACATTTCTACGATTTTTATGTCATCAGCATATTCTGCGAGACAAAATAATACTTGAATTTTGTAGTCCATTGCGTTTGGTGAGACTTAATTAATCATGTTAACATTAGTTTATAACTATCCGAACTTAAATTTGTAAAGCCTTACTGAGACAGAACGTTTTTAATTACTGTGTGGGGATCTTCATCATTGTTTTCTGCTTGGAGTTGTTAGGTTGAGCGGTGGCAGTTTTAAAGGCTGGTTTTCGATAGTATCAAAGAGTATGTGTGATTTGTATTGGGTTTGTTCGTTTAATATGTTTGTACTTTGTGTTTGTAAATTTCATATTGTTCTAGTGTGTTGAGATGTGGTCCTTTTTTGGTTGATGAGTAAGATTTCTAGGTTATGGTAAATGTCTGTGTATTTGAGTCGTATTTCTTTTATGTGATTGTAAAATGCTGAGTTGGTGTTCTGTTTGTGTTCATCGACTCTTTGTTTGAAGCTGTGTCCAATTTGCCCAATGTAGAATTTGTTGCACTTGTTGCAGTTTAATTTGTATATGCCTGGTGCTTGTAGTTTTCTTTGTTGTTGGTGTCATATTGTATTTTGCATTGTAAACAGTTAGTAGTTTCGTATACTATTTTGTATCCTGTTTTTTTAAAATTTGTGGGCTATTTTATTTGATGTCCTGTTTATATATGGTATTGTGTTATGTTATTTGTTTTCCTTCCCTGTAGTGTTAATTTTAGTGTTTTTTTTTTTTGTATATTGTGCCATAACTACAAGCACCAGGCGTAGACAAATTAAACTGCAACAAGTGCAACTACATTGGGCAAACAGGTCGCAGCTTCAAACAAAGAGCCGAGGAACACAAACATAGCCCCAACTCTACATTTTACAATCACATAAAAGAAACAGGACACAAATATTTTCCATAACCTAGAAATCTTACACATCAACAAAAAAAACCACATCTCAACACACTATAACAATATGAAATTTACAAACACACAAAAACATAAAGTACAAACATATTAAACAAACAAACCCAATACAAATCACACATACTTTTTGATACTATCAAAAACTTGCCTTTAAAACCGTCACCTAAAACAACCTAAAACCTTTAAAACGTAACAACTCCTAGCAGAAGACACTGATGAAGATCGCCACATAGGAATCAAATACATTCTGTCTCAGTAAATTTTTACAAATTTAAAGTTTGGATAGTCATAAACTAATATTAAAGTGATTAATAAAAAAAAAGTTTATTGATTGTAAATAATAAAAATATCTCGTTTTCAGAAACTGAGTTTGACTATGGCTTATTATTATTCAGTAATTGCCAATATTCACTAGCTGTGATAGCAAATGTTAACTTTCCTAATATAAAAAAAAACATTATTCAAGTTATCATCTGGGCTCCAATTCCATATTTATATTAATAAACACTGTTATTTTAAATTGTTATACATTAATACAGTGAAATAATTTTTTTATTTATACTATGGGAATTTGTTATAATAACTTGTTAATGCTACTTCACTTTTAATACTCAGTCCTATATTTAAAAATATCATTGTCTGAAAAATTACAAAATTGTATTACTTATGAATATTTTTACTTAGTATAAAGCCTTATGAAATAAATTCAAAGAATGTAGCATGAAATCATATTACCACATGCAATGAAGCTGGAAAGGCTAGTTTCATATCGATTCCTAATAAACCGTTGAGTTCATGATTATGAAAAACAATTTGTAATACAGATAACAATAAATTTTGAAGACCATTATATTCTATTACTAATTAATTTAACGAATTAGGACAACTAGACGTCTGTGTTTTTAGTTGGAGTTTGAGTTTAATATGTTGTTTTCAACATTCAACAGCCTATCTTAAGATAAATGCATAATTTATTGTATGTTGTAAACTTAATTGTTTTGCTTTAAAATTAAATCTATCCTAATCAGGCAATTTGTAAGCATGTTAAAAATATTTTACATTAAGCGTAACTTAGTGCTTGGTTTTATAAAGAAAAATACAGTTTACACAGTGTGTTGTTATATTAAAGTCTATTTCAATTTCAACTATTATTTATATATCAGTTTTACATTGTTTGACTATCCGAAAAAAGAAACTATATTATTTATAGTTTGGATATTATTTTAAAAATAAATTCATCTGCTGATTTACAACAATATATTTAGAGTGAAATATCGTAGGTATATTTGAGTATAGGTATATAGTAGTATTGTATAAAATTATAAATCTAGACGTAGTGCAGTGCGCTGTAGCTACTGCACGCCCGGTTCATGCTATAGGCCTACATTCCTTTACAACCTAACACATTTTTCAATTATTTTACTAATTAATGTTCAAGCTTCACTATGTACAACAAAACTTCTTTTACAGCTACTTCCACTTGACAAACTTTGCGACATGACTAACTATAATCAGAATTATCAACACTAAACAAAAACACTAGGCTAGACGATAGAAGAAACACGCACAATTCTATTAACACACACATTTTCACTAGCTTAACTGGCCGAATGTTATTTGAAAAGGAATACACGCCCGTAACAGTTACAAGGAAGTAGCCCCTTCCCCTGCACCTCATCCCCTCAACTTGGACCCACACAGTACTTTTTTCACTCATTGTTGAATTTTGTATGTAAAATACACAACAATAAGTACACAACAGAAAATAATGCAATACGGAAGAGCACTTCACATCTGACCCGTGACTAATGAGGCGTAGAACTGGCTAGAGTCGCGGAAGGAGGGAAGGTTACACCTATCCCTCCAAGGGAGGGTCAACCCCGCCCACCACTTGTTTACCTGATCTATTAATAGCCACCTTGCTCGCCCCCTTTATTTTGCTGACCCCGTCGAGATGCTTCCATTTCATTGTAAAAATTAGTACGTACATATTTACATATCTATTTCCTTCATCTTAACTTCTATTACGCCTTATATGTATTTACGTCGTAATTCACAGTTTGGAAATTTAAACATATGAATCTGATTGGAATAAAAATTGGATATTTGTAAAACAATAGCAGACCCCGGATAATCTGCAAACCGGTTAATCCGCCCACGCATAATTGGGGGTTTACTGTATTTACAAACACACTTACCAATCTCATACTTGTGACACTATTACATGCCTGTGAAGAGTTAAAATACTTGTAACAGTCTGATTATTGTATGGCAAGATGATCACTTTATTATGCTTTCTCTTTAATTTAAAACTTCTTTTTCACATGAAAATTATTCTCCTTGGTTTACACTTTACTCAACTTGCTGGATAATTTTATTTTTAAAATTATTGATATAGTCTTGAATTTTGTAGTCCATTACGTTCGATTAATCTTAATTAGTCACTTTAACATTAGTTTGTTAACATTAAATTTTGTAAATTTTTGCAAACTTACTGAGACAGAACGTTTTTGATCGCTTATGTGATCTTCATCAGTGTCTTCTACTTGGAGGAGTTGGGTTAAGCGGTGGTGGTTTTAAAGGCAGGTGTTCGATAGTATCAAAGAGTATGCGTGATTTTTATAGTATTTGTTCATTTAGTATGTTTGTACTTAGTGTTTTAGTGTGTCTGTGAATTTCATATTGTTATAGTGTGTTGTTTTTTTTTTTGTTGATGTGTAGGATTTCTAGGTTATAGTAAATGTCTGAGTATTTGTGTCCAGTTTCTTCTATGTGATTGTAAAATGCTGAGTTGGTGTTCTATTTGTGTTCCTTTGGTCTTTTTTTAAAACTGCAACCATTTTGTCCAATGTAGAATTTGTTGCAGTTTAGTTTGTACACGGCTGGTGCTTGTAGTTTATCTTTGTTGATGGTGCCATGTTGAATTTTGTTTTGTAAATTGTTATTAGTTTTGTATGCTATTTTGTATCCTGTTTTTTGAAATTTGCTGCCTATTTTATTTCATGTTTTGTTTATGTATGGTATTGTGATGTATTTGTTTTCCATGATGGTATTGTTAATTTTAGTGTTTTTTGTATATTGAGCTATAGATTGTGTATTATTATTGTGTTGTATTCATTTGTGTATGCTAAATATTTAACGGTGTCTAGTTCTTTGTTTATGTTTTCTGTGGTCATTGGAACTTCTTTAAATCTATGGAGCATGGTTCTGACAACAACAAAGATAAACTACAGGCGTATACACCAGGCATATACAAACTAGGTGTAAACGCAAGGCACCAGGCGTATACAAACTAAACTGCGGCAAAGTAACAAATTCTACATTGGACAAACAGGTCGCAAGCTTTAAACAAAGAGTCGATGAACACAAACAGAACTCCAACTCAGCATTTTAAAATCACATAAAAGGAACAGAACACAGATACACAGACATTTACCATAACCTAGAAATCCTACACATCAACAAAAAAGGACCCATATCTCAACACACTAGAACAATATGAAATTGACATACACACTAAAACACAAAAATACTAAACAAACACAATACAAATCACACATACTCTTTGATACTGTCGAAATTCTGCCTTTAAAACCGTTACTGTTTAACCCAACATCTATAAGCAGAAGACACTGACGAAGATTGCACAATAGTGATCAAAACGTTCTGTCTCACTTTGTGTAAGTATGCACAAATTTATCAAATTTAAAGTTAGAACAGTTATAAACTAATGTTAAAGTAATTAATATAATGTTTTAAATCCTACACAACAGTAAAAAAAGCCAGACCTGTAGGAATATATAGTTTTATTTTGTTTTGTTTTGAATATATAAGAGTTGAAATATTCAAGTATATGTTTTGCATTCCATTACTGTTTTTCTTTGTAACATTTTTTTGTAATATAGTCCAATGAGTTTTTTTTTCAGTATAGAATATGTCTTCAGTCCAATGTTTCCGATAAGTTAAATATGACTTACTCAAATTTTGACCCATGATGCAAGATAGGTGTTTTTTTTTTATTTTATAAATATACAACTAAAGAAATACTTGTTTCTAACAAGATAAATTTTTACTAAAACTGATGTATGTTTATACAAAGAAAACACCTCATTTGAACTAAAAAATTACCTTGCCTTAGAATTGTACTAGTGTTGATTTTTGGATTAAACTTCAGTGTTAATGGTATGCCATATTATTTTTCTGTAGTAATGGTGTGCCATAACATTAAACCTGCAAATTCTAAATAAGTAAGATAAATAGCCAACTCCACACAATCGAAAAATATGATATATACAAACATTTTAAGCTGTACCCAACATACATATTCACCACCCAATTACAATTAGATTCACATAGAATTTTGACATCATAAGTCTTCAAAACTCTCTCAAAAGCTACCTCTCCTACCCTACCCCCACCAAAACCTAAAACATTTAACCAAACAAAAGTAAACATGTAGGCCAAGAATAGAGATCATATGTCACCTGGCAAAAGCTATTACTCTACAGAAGCAGGTCTCTAATTAGGTAATCTATATTATTATATAAAAATGGTGTCTGTCTGTGTGTTACTCAGTCGTGTAAAACCTACTGGACCCATTGAATTGTTTACATGGACATTTTTATGGTCCCTGGTTAACACATAGGCTAATTTTTATTTAGAAATTTCATCAGGGCACCACTCCACTGGCCTTGAAAACTCTTTTAACACTCAATTATCTATACTCTATTATATACTTAGCTTGATCGGCTGTTGGTAAATGTGTTTAAAATCACCAGAAAAAGTTCACATTTAAACACAGTTAAACAGGTGATAGGAAATGTATTGTTATTCATATTTCAAGGTTAGTAATACCTTACAAATGTCATGTTACAAGCAGGAGCTTTTCTTTCTTTTGGTTTTTCAAGACAATAATTGGCAAGTTTATAAACTATAGTTTGATATATTTATTTGGATTTAATTTCAGTAAATTAAATTCAGCCCAAATAAAAATTTAATCAATGTACATTAACTCTGTACAAAAGACGGGTACTATGCTGGTGTTGTATAAAATTACAACTAAATCTATCCTAATTGGAGACTTTATAGGTATATTTTAATGTAGGTATATAGTAATGTATAAAATTACAACCTAATGTATCCTAATTGGAGACTTTAAAAAGTATATAGTAATGGGTAAATATTGAGTATTATTTTATTTTTTTTCTTAATTACTTGTTTTAATGTGTAGAACACAAATCCGAAGAAAATATGGAAAGTTATTTTTTTCATATTTAGTTAGTCTAAATAACATCAAGTTAGTCTGTAATGGCATGATATCATAAACCGGGCGTACAGTAGCTACAATCCACTGCACTACATCAAAGTCAATTTATTTTAACACTAAACTTAAAATGTAAATTTATAAATTATGGTTATAATATTGTACAACATTACTATATACCTATGAAGTATCCAGTCAGGATAGATTTGGTTGTAATTTTCTGCATCTGCAATAAGTCTCAATATTTACCAGAATTACAACCAAATCTATCCTGATTAAATACTTCATAGGTAAATTTTAATATAGGTATATAATAATGTATAAAATTACAACCAAATCTAGACGTTGTGCAGTGCGCTGTAGTTACTGCGTACCTGGTTCACACTATACATGACATTACAGAGTAACAGCTAAAAAATGAACAAATTAGTTTTCCGTATTTTCATGACATGTAAAAATTTACATTTCTAAACCGGCTTCATATTTGCATGGAACATTCAAAAGGCTGTTTCCATTGATATTTTTTCATTTGTGTCGCATCATGTTTTTTATCAATTTAAAGTTGGGTTATGAAATTTAAAATCATCTGTTACTAGTCAGAATGTATTTTTAAACAATATATGTTAAAACAAAAAAGTTGTATTTGGTTTAGTCATTGTGAAGCATTACCTCGTGCTTTTGAACAATAATCCAAAATATCGTATGGGGCCGCTACAGTAAAAAATTACCAAAACATATTAATTTACATATGTTGTAACTATTTTATAACATTTGTAAATACCTGGGTTATTTTAAAGGTGATTGGAAACATAAAGAAACAGATCAAGTGATCTACATGTCTGTAGTTGAGGAAAAGCAACAATTTATAACAATCACTAGTAATATTTCTTAATCAGTAATAATAATGACGTTCAAGCTAGCATAATGGAAGTCGTAATGTACAACTTTCAGACTAGTCTTTGACTAAAGTAGAAACTTACACGATTTTTTATTATCATAAATCATGACCAAATTCATTGCTAGCCGAATGCTAGGGCAAAAAAAATGAATTTATTACTACTTTATACATTAATATACTTTCATCAAATTGACTGAAAATTTTACACAATTTACATTTTGCATTGTTTTGAGATGTTCTAATCTATAAACTATTTCTGATCAAAGACGTACTACTTTAAAGTAATGTTTTGTGTATCAAAAATTATACTAGGGTTTTAAATAAAAGTTAAAAATACTGAAGACAGACATATATTAAAGTCTGATATATTTGTAGTATTTTGATTTATAACCTCTGATATTGAGCTTGCATACCTGTTGAAACCGCTATTGTAGGATTAGAAAATAAAATAATACACAATACTAAAATTCTAATCAAAACTAGCCTAGAAACAAGAATTCGTTTGACATTCACCACAGTGTAAGCAGCGCCACCTACTTCTAATTATGAATCAGCAATCATATGACGAAATCCTTCTGGTTTCTGCGCAACTACATCACTTCCTTCCAGATGTTGTTAGTTGAAACATTTAACACCAGGTTTCACTGTTGTAAAATGTTTCAGAAAAAAATGATTCTCACTACACAGTTCGTTGAGATCCCATGGCTGAGAAAGATGGCGTCAGAAGTGAAGAAGTGTATTTGTGATTGATATCTGTGATTATTGTTTTAGTATAAAATGGATATAGTTATCGTCTTGAAGTGCTATTGTGATATTCCTGTTTAAGTGATATTATTGCTGAACTATCAGTAATACAGTTTGGTGTCTTTAACTGCGAAAATTGGATTATAATAATGCGTGAGTTCAAAGTAGTCGTCCTCGGATCGGGTGGGGTTGGTAAAAGTGCACTTACTGTCCAATTCGTTTCCGGTTGCTTTATGGAGAAATATGACCCGACTATCGAGGATTTTTATAGAAAAGAAATTGAAGTAGATAATTCCCCTTGTGTGCTTGAAATTCTTGACACTGCAGGTACAGAACAGTTTGCTAGTATGAGAGATCTCTATATTAAAAATGGCCAAGGTTTTGTTGTCGTGTACAGCCTAACAAATCATCAAACATTTCAAGACATAAAGACTATGAGGGAACTGATCACACGTGTGAAAGGTTCCGAAAGAGTTCCAATTTTACTGGTGGGTAACAAAGTAGATCTTGAACATCAGCGTGAAGTGCCAACTATAGAAGGAAGTACATTGGCACAATTTTGGGGGTGCCCTTTTGTGGAAGCAAGTGCCAAAAACAGGACAAATGTTAATGAAATGTTTGCAGAAATAGTCAGAGAAATGAATTTCAATCCTGAAAAAGAGAAGAAAAGTTATTGCTGCTGTACGGTGCTATAAATTATTAAAATATATTTTTTTCTGTACATAAGTATGATCAAAAATGAAGTCAATATTATATTGGGTTCATATAGCAAATCTATGTTAGGTACTAGCACCAGCTAGTGTAAAATTACATGGCCTACATAATCAGAAATAATTAAGTGTACATTTTGATTAATTATGTTCGTATTTATGTAATCTTCAAATGTCTATTATCACTTCATAGGAGAGATTACAGGTATGATGTTGACAGTTAAGTAATAGGCCTATTTAGCTAAACAAAATTTTCAGGTTATTTTACAGATACGTATTTTCATTTTAAACTTAAGGTTGGACTAATGGACCACAGTCCATAAAGCTAACAAATATCAGTTTAAAGATTGTCTACAGTGTTTTGGCTGTTATCACAACCTTTTTTAAAAATTTCATGCTTTTGACATTTTGTGAACCCCTCTCCCCCCAATATCTGTGATAGATGTATAGAGTTTATTTACTGTCACTGGCACACAAGAAGATCCCTGGTATTGAAGTGAGTCACACTTGGTTCAGTTCTGCAGATGTGCTATTGATGTATTCTTCACTTACAAACATAACCTAACAGTAGAGTAGTTTTTTAATAATTATATTGGGAATTATTAAGATCAGCGACTACCGCTCCGATCGGCAAAAGTTTTTCCTTGATCAATTTGACCTTGCTGAACACGAATATAAAGTTATTTTTAACTGCAAACCCATATTAACCTAAGAAAACCAGGTCAGTTTATGTTAGGTTAATATTTTTTGTGTTTGCAATAAAAAGAAACTTTAGATTAGTATTCAGCAAGGTCAAATTGACCAGGAAAAAAATTTTTGCTGATATTAATAATTACCATTATATTTTAGTAAGTATTTACAGATAGGAAAAAGTACTAATTTTAATAAGATAGAGTATTCAAAATAAATTATTTATGGTCCCGTTTCTGCATTGTAATTTTCTGTAAATCTGACATTTTGTGTTGAAAATGTTTTTGGGAATGACTTTATCGTTTTGACCTGTCTTGGGCTAGGGCTCTTCTCGTGCACCAGTGACAGTACCATCTGAGTAAAATTTTGTTTTAAATTTCTCTCATTTAAATATATATGAATGTATGGTAATTATTTACATTAGGGACCTAATTAGATATTTGTTTCTTCTGAGCAATACCTTTTGCGAGGTGACATCCTGTGATCTCTATTTTTACCTTATATGTGTAGATTTGTTTGGTTACATGTTGTATAAAATTACAACCAGATCTATCCTAACAAATGTTCTATAATCCCTATAGATGTGAGGTACCAAAGTACCGACAAAACAAAAACTTACAGACACTATGCACAAAACAGAAAATGTTGCATATAACATTTGGTTATTTTCACTCCTCTCGTGTCTAGACATAGTATGGTGCACCATTGCTACTTTGTGCTCAACAAAGTAGTCCAAACTAATATGTTTTATTGACAAACCATCTTTGTCAATAATAGTTATTAATATAGCTTTGGGATATGTTTAGGAATGGTTTTATACACATGTCTAATTAGGTCCTTGATTCAGGTAATTACCGAATTTATAAATAAAGTATGTTTTACATTTCTAAATATTGTTAGTTATAGCCTTTCAAATATTTTTTCCGCATAAATATATCTTCATTATCTTTAGTTAATGAATCACCTGTTTTAACTTGCATTGCTCTTTTAATAATGAGATCTCGAAACATAATAATTTTAATACCATTCGGACATAATAATTTTAATACCATTCGGAAATTGATAAGAGTGTAAAATATTTTTTCTACATGCTAATCAAATCTGTAAAATTTATTGAACCAGTATGTTAAATGGCTTATGCATTTTCAAACTAAAAATTTGCAACTGTAGATTAAATGAAAATCTTTTAGTTTTTTTTTAAATACAACTTTTAAAATGTTAAATTATTTCAACCTATACTTAAATTGAAATATTAGTTTTATATAACCTACAATCCTCTATAAATTGGGGGGTATAGATCAAAAAAACATTTACTAAAAGATTTTTACTCATTAATTGTTTAAAGAAAGTTATATCTGAGGTAATTGTTCAAGTGTTTTATAAAATTGATTTGAAAATTAATTTATTGTTTCAATCCTAGATCACTTTTACATCGATAAAATAACGACGCTCCATTTCACAAATTTCTGTATGTATGACAAATAACCGGTTTGCGCGCATACATCTTCCTAGTACCTTTGTACCTACAACAGCCGACGGCAGATGCACAGATTCTAGTCTATTTTGGTAGTTTATCTGTGGTACATAACTAAGATGTGTAACAAAATATTTCTTTAGAGTTTTAAATATTGGTAATTTTGAGATTTAGAGACCACCGAAGATATTTTTGAAAATTGTTCAAAACAATCGAATAGGACGATATGCACAAGAACTTTTTTATTGTCCTTGGACAGTTATTTTTTTATCAATTTAAAGTTGAGTGAGAAATTCAGTACGGAGCATTTAGTTGTGCATCGGCCGCAGAGTGATACAGTGACGTTACGCATATCTTATGTGTGTAGATATTTGAGAACGATTTGGCTTAATTTTTATGGTTTTTGCATACATATATTTAAATATACCTATAAAGTCTCTAGTTAGGATAGATTTGGTTTTAAATTTATACATTAAAATATACATAAATGGTTAAATGTATAAAATTAGAACCAAATCTATCCTGACTGAATACTTCATAGGTATATTTCAATATAGATATATAAAATTCACCTTCCCAGCCAATAACAAAAAATAATAGCTATGAATATAGCTTCAGGGCATGTTTTTGATTCATAAAGGTTAGATTACTATAACACCTACGCCACTGTATCATTCCGTGGCCGATGCACAACTTATTCCTCCACAGTTTTGAGCTACAGCTGTTTTAAGGTATCAAAACATTGTTTTTTTTACAATTTTCCATATTAAAAAAATTTTAACTCAAAAACACAAGACCCAAAAATTTTAAAATTTTTGGTTTTTTCACAGTTTTTTAGGTAAAACAATCTTTCAAAGTATCTCTAAAACATAAAACCATAAGATTCAAAATAATGTTACATTGGTTGATTTGTTGTGGAATGATCCATGAACTGTTTGATTAGATATGTTTATTCTGTCAGACTAATTCCTATCATGAAATAAATATTAGGCTAGTTGATATATTTTCACATATGTCTGAATTATAATTAAAACTAATAGCATTTAATACTAGTAATAGCATTTAAAATTCAAATTCTGAAACACAGATGTATGCATTGAGTATGATAATATGATTATGTCATTAACACATACCTGATTGTTCTTTGTGTGAATTTTATTTTTGTATAACTATAAATTTTATTACTCTTCACAAAATTTTGTGTTACCTAACCTAGTCAGAGATACTCACAATTTCCTCTAATCTAAATAACTGAGTATATATATATATATATATATATATATATATATATATATATATATATATATATATATATACATAGGTTATATTTTCATTATACACTATAATACAATACTTCAATTTTATCTTATTATCTTCACCAAGAAATGGTCTTTTGCTAATTTTAATAAACCTTGTGGTAAAAATATTTGAATAGCAATGTAGGCCTACACAAATTAATAGGTTGAATACTGATCCTCGCTGAGATGTATGTTAGTCAAAAATTGCTTGAAAGAAACAAATGTTTACGTGTCAAGAAACATAGAAAGTGGTTAAAATTTGAAAAAACTGGAGCATAATCAAGACACACTAAAATAGACTTAGAATTATATAAATTTGGAAATATTTCTCTCTCTCTCTCTCTCTCTCTCTCTCTATATATATATATATATATATATATATATATATATATATATATATATATATATATATATATATATATATATATATATATATAGAATTATCAGATTAGATAATTATTTTCCTGAAGATGCTGGTACTATTTTATCGGCGAAAAGCTTTGAATAAATATATTCATTAAAAGTATTCTTGTTTTTGAAATATTTTTAATTATATATATATATATATATATATATATATATATATATATATATATATATATATATATATATATATATATATATATGTATATGCTTTTTCTTTGGTCAGTAAGCTTTTGCCCAACTTCTGTCAACCTTCTTTTAACAGTACTAACATGAATATTAACTCCATTTTTGTTAATTTCTTGTGCCAAATCTACAGCCGACAACCTGGGGTTGATCTTACTATTCCTAATTAATTGACGGTCAGTTTGATGTGTGGTTTTTCTTTTACGACCAAAATTTCCTATTCTGTTAGCAGAAAAGGAGCCGGTCTCATTAAATTGCTTAACAAATCGGTTAACAGTAGCTAGGCCTACTTTACACTCTTCAGATATCTTCCTCTGAGATATACTTCCATACTGATGTAGCGTAATAATCTTGCTATGTTTTCTAGGTGTGGTATCCATCAATTGAGTTATTGTAAAACTAAAATAAGTTTGTTAAACAAACACACAAACTTGCAACAATAATAAAAACTAAGAAAACTTCACTGAAAATGTGTAAAGCACAAATAATCACTTGTGCACTAATTGTTTGTGAAGTTAGGTTGTATTAAAACAAAATCAAAGTACTGTAGCAGTGATGCCAACTGTCGCATGATATATATATATATATATATATATATATATATATATATATATATATATATATATATATATGATTATAAATAGATTATTAACTGCACACAAACTCACAAAACAATATACTTATGGTCATGATGATTTAGGTCATTATCATCAGTGATACAGCTACAAATTTAGAACTGCAACTATAAAGAATTCCTGTTGTATATTTATAGTGATGTTACTGATGATGACATAAGTCATCGAAATGTATATGACAATAAAGTATATTTTTTAGTTCGTGTGGAGTTATTTATTTATTTTAACATTTCAGTTTACTTTGCGATAATGATATTGGGAACATATATCACTTCACATTGATTGAACTCACTTTGGTTATATAACAATTTTACAAATTATCATAATTTTCTATTATATAATTGAAACTAGTGGAAGTATTTTCATAGCCAAAAACAAAATCACAGAATTATTGTATATCATGAACAACATTTCAATTTGCATTAACGTGTAATGGATTTGTTTGGCATTGCATATGATAAGATTTTTTTAAGAAGGTAAAATTTTGTTATTTTTCAGGCAAATATATTTTTAAATGTATAAATAATAACTTTCAAAATAACATTAACTAAGTTATTAAAATCTCAACATTTATTTTTTTTAAAAAATGATAAAATATAATTATATGTATATCATTATAATGATAGAAACTAAACTATACAATGTTTTGTCTAGAGGATATTTATAAATTCACTCTTTGTTCACATATGTATGGCATTAGAGGTCAAATGAATAACTTGTGTTAGGTTGATTTTAACATTTACAAAGTTTACATTTTATTTTCTTTACAACAAACCTGTTATAATATATCGTGGTGTTTTATTAGGAAACTTAAGCTTTATACATAGCGCTTATACCAAATTATATAAAAGTTTATATTTTAGAAACAAATCTGTCTTAATTTGATATTTTGTGGGTATGATCTAAAAATAACTATATTTCATTGTACTGTAGTTGTAGTGATCTATATTATTAAGAAATTTCGAGTTTATACAATTTTGGGGATGTTGGTATATGTTTTATGATCAGTTTTTGTTTAAATTTTAAGCATGTTTTATGTTTACTGGTGCTTAAAATCATTTTATTAGTGTTTAGATTATTTTTTGTAACATTTATGAAACTGATAAAAATTCGCTGCAAAATTTGGTTGGTCAAATATGTATGTATTAACAATAATACATGTATTCTCATAATGTAATTCTCTATAACCCGATGTTAGTTGACACACAAACATACTACAACTCCTTCAATGTTTTCTTACATTTGTTTTCTAAATTTATAACATATCGTAGTTAGATACTTGGTAGCCATATTTTACTATAGTAATGTAGAATAACGTTAGGTAACTCCTGAAGACTTACTTTATAAAGGAGTATGTTTGTAAGGTTTTATTTCTTTGATGATAATTAATGCAAGTTTTAACCACTATTTCAGTTGGTTTATATTGAAAGTCTACTCTGTCAGTAACACTCAGTTTTGAGAAATTTGAAAAAACAATATGCTCTGGTAGAAAAATATTTTTAAAAGAACAAAAACACCAGGATAACAAATACATAACAAGAGATAATTGTAATGCTTATAAATATAATCTACTCTGTTTTTTACAAAATAATTATTGAAATTGCATGACTGAGGTTTGTTTGCATGTGTCAGGACATTAAAGAAAAAAATATGTATTATACTATATACGTTACTTATTATTGAATAATATACTTTTATTTTTAAATCATAATGAGAAACTGTAACTAATTCTTTCAAAACATTTTTTCATGTTTTTTGCTGAAGTTTCTACATTTCCATTCTCTTCTGTCATTGGTTAGTTTATTTGTATTTATATTGTTTTGGAAATCTTTTAATTCCTGGGATGTATGAATGGGTTTGTTTCTGTTACTGATTTTTGTTTTTTTCTAGAGGTTTAATCCATTTATTATGGGTTTTCTCTTCTGAAAGGTACAATTTGTTTGTTTCACTGAAAATGTATAGAGAACAATACTATCAGTGAAAGGCCTAAAAATAGGACCAGTGGGTTTTATGCATTTATGCAAATTACTTATCAATAAATATACTTATTACACTTTTGCTATTACTTGCAACCAGACCTTTTGTTAACTAAAGGTTGTTAAATTGTTAACTTACACTTGGAGGAAACGTTTTTGTCTTACAACTTCAGGAGGCTGAAGAAGTCGTAAGACGAAAACGTTTCCTCCAAGTGTAAGTTCACAATTTACCAACCTTTAGTTAACAAAACGTTTAGTCGCAAGTAAGAGCAAAAGTGTAATAAGTAATTAATAACCAGCTCGTCATGAACAGCAACAAGATTTTGATATTTAATAAATATATTTTTATCTTTCAATATATTTCTTTTTCTTTTCAGATAAACAATATTCCAGTAAAAAAGGCTAAATTTTTAAAATAAGGCTAATTTTTGAGAAACTATTACTTCTTTTTTGTTATTACTTCTGTTGGGACTCCCTCAAATGCCAGAACCAAATTTTTGAAAGGTTTTTTTCTTTCAGTCGAATTAAAATAACTTGATAACTCGTGACCTCCAGAATTATCTAAGTAAACATGAACGCTTCATTTAAGCGTTTATGGTGACACCGTGTTATATATAAATAGACATTCTATTCGGTTTTATATTGTGTATAAGTACAAATTGACTGTTAACTATCAAAGATGAAATGTGTCTTATAAATATACAAGGTAATTGACTATAGTTTGCTTGAAATTAAAGGTTAGGGCTAAAACATGAGGCTTATCTATTTAAAAAAATTCTTGTTTATTATAAAACCATTTGGCTTGTCTTTTTTGAATGAGCAGGAAACTATTAATAAAATAGATTTTAAAAACTTAGTTCTTCAACCACCCTTCAACATTAAAGCAGGAGTCTTAGATATAATAAAGTTGTTATGGTTGGCTGTAAACGAATTTGTTATACATTTGGATTTGGACGCTCTGTTCCAAAATATATTTTATCCACTTGTTTTTCCATTGATGCCTTTTTAATTGACTACTACAGTAGGCAATGGTAATCAAATAAATTTATTTTCCACTGGCTCCGTAACTTTTTTTGTCACTCTTCTGTTAATCTTGTTTTTTCTTATATTCAATAACTTAAGGCTCTTGACAGTTTTTATAATATATTTTCTCACTATATTTTTTTCTTGGTTAAAATGTATTTTTGAATAATATATCTGAAAGAGGAAAAAAATTAGGAACACAGTTTTTGTCTGGTATTATTGTTTGTGGTTTTTAGTCATACTTTAATGAAATAGTTTGGCACATCAAGGTTCAGTGACAGTTTTTAAGGACAAAAACTGTCATAACTTGAAAAGAATTTTTAAAGCAAAATAAAGGTATTTGGAAGGAAAATTTTTGTTGCAAAAGAAAATTAATTAATTTTTAATGTAGTTTTTTAACTATTTAATCAAAATCATTACTATCTTATATGAATGAAAGGAAAGGATTTTAAAATGTATAGGATTTAGTATAGGTCCAAATGGGTGGAAGTTGGTTAGTCATCAAAATACTCTATGGAGTTTAGGATTCTAGACACCTCTTATTTGAAGTATCGCCTATCAGATGAAATTATAATTTTTTATCTATTTTCTTTACATCAGATTTGTTTGAAAATTCCAATTTCAAACTTTATGTTCTCTGAATAATACTATATAAAATATTCAAGAAATCAAAAACAAAATAGAAAGCAAATATAACAAATCAAAATTTTGAAATTAATTATCGGTTTTTTCTTATCCAAGTTTCATGATTATTAACAAGCATTGTAGGTCTTTATTGAAAAAATATTTATTGATTCAACCTAAACATTAATTACAGTCTCAACTAACCCAGATATTAATGTTGCACTTATAATTCGGGGTATTGTAAGTAAAAAATATTTTTAACAATGTTTTATTGGAATCTAAACCATCTCACACATATATAGATTTGTTTCATTGTATAAAATACTGGTTTAATACTTTTATAAATAACAAATTTGATAATTAAGGGAAAGTGATTATAAAAATTGTTTTTATTTACACACTAATATTTATTTATCACTGAAAAAAAAATTTCAAATTATGTCATGCAATAATACTCAAATTTTCTGTTTTTATTTTTATTCTTGTAATTAGTTTAATCATATTATTGGGCAAATTCACACTTAATTGCCCGACGTATGTATTATGCTTCAGAAAATTAATCCAATTTTTGTATTCCATTTTCTAAAAATGTTTATTATTTCGAGAAAAGTTTTAAAATGTCTATGGATAGACGTATTTTTAAAACTCTGTCATTGATAATAACATGTTCATATTGTGTCGAGATTTTGGCATTTTAATAATATATTTATAAAGCAGACTATGTCAGAAACCGATTTAAGCATAAATTTATTACTTTAATTTGTTATAGTAAGATATCTTGTTTTTAAAAATTTGTATTCAATTTTACAATGAGTAGGATACCATAAGTTAGTTTAAATAGTCAAGTGGTTTTAATTTGAGAGCTTGCAACTTTGTTAATTATTATTTCTATTTCAAGCCATAAGAGTATCATAATTTCGAATAATTATGCAAGCTTTACTAATAAATTCTACACTATTACTTTTAAAGGTTAAATTTTTATATATGGTGTTATGTAGTAATATAGAAACTTATTAAAATTAATGATTTTTCAATTTTGTTTTAGGTTTTAGTTAAACAGATATATCTTATAATTTTTTGAAAATTTAACACAGGTATTTTATTATGACTTGCCTACTTAATTATGTTCTGAATGGTTAATTACGCGTAGAAATTTAAATTAGTAATCATTGACCTTTATTCAGTATTTTTGGAATTGTTTCTTAAATTTAATATCAAGGAAAAGTTTTTTAAAAATATAGAAGAATGTAATTTATTAATAAGACATAATTAGTGTTCACAAAATAATTATCAAGAACATTTTATCACTTAGGCTTATGACAAAAAAAAAACAAATGAAATTAAATACAATTTATACGTGCATATCATTCAAAGAATTGTAAGTCTTATAGACATTTAAAAAGTACTCTGAAATGCAGTCATTACATTTTATTTTGTTTATGCTTTGATATATGTAGGATCTTTTTTTTATATTGAATTTTAAGAATATGAATGTTGAAATATGTAACCTGATAGTTTTATTACTTTTAAGCATGTGGTTACCATCTTATATGCCAACATTAATTTTTGTACTGTTAACATTAGTTTACACGTTGTAAGCATAATGTTTATAAATAGGCCTAAATTTGTCACTAGTGAGATAAGTTATGTATATAGTCGGGATTAGTTTTAAGCTTATGTCAAAATGTAATATAAATTATAATCATTAAATGTAAAGGAAGAAATTGACATACACATTAAATTGTGTATGAAATATATATATATATATAAATGTATGTTTACATGTAACCATATTAAAATGTTTATAATTACTTCATCAGTGTTTACAAGACAGAATATAGGTAGCATAATACTATGTAATAGTTAAAACATTTTTCTTCATGTCTGTGTTTTGCAATTTTATATAAAGTTAACTTAACCAAAGAACAAAAAAAAATGCATTTTAGCTTTTGCAAGAATGTTTATTTTTGTAACGTAAAAGTAATAAAGTAAAAAAAACATGATTTTGTACTATTTTAAAAACGGATAAATAATCTTGGCCTAGATGAAATTCCTGAAGCAAATTCCAAAATATTTAATAATTTAGTAGCAGTATAATACATCTGTCCACCTTTTGAAATCCAAATTATAATTCACTATCGACAATAGCTAACAAACGTCCACCTTCATTCCAAAACTTATATAATTTCAGGTTACTAGATGCTATGCTTGTAGTTTTCTTAACCATTTTTATATATTAAATGTTTGATAAATATGTTTTCTTTTGTAAATAAAATTATTATACACCATGTTGTTCCACTAAGTGATTGTGTGAAATGACATTAATGTATTATTTTATGTAAATTTTTGTAAAGCAAATAACAGTTTGCATTGCCCAGTATCTTTCCCATATTCTGTGTAATTAAATGATGTATTATTGATGTTTGGACTAAAGAGATGGACGGCTTTGCACTTCTGTTTTGTATAGAAGGTACTTGGATTGTTAAACAGTGGAATTGATGCAAAAGGAGGGTCCTTTTTATTGTCTAATGTAACATATTAAACTATTGAAGAGTATTATGTTTTAATACATGGTTTTTATAATGAATTGTATTTTTTATTTAAGACCTTATATTTCATACACAGAACTTTTCTTAGAACCAAAATTGATTCAAATGCTGATAATCTATTTTAAACTAGGATGAAATAAAATTTAGGAAGTTTAAGCTACAATTTAATTCTTATTTAAGCTGAAGCAAAGTTGAATTTTAACTTTTGAAACAAATTTCAGAAATATTTATCTAATATTTTTTAAATGTACCCTCTCTACAATTTAAAAAAGTGTTCAAAATACTTGTATTTATTTTTTTATTAGTTTTCAGCTTGAAAATACAATTTGAATCTCATTAAAATATATTTATGAATGAAATAAAATTCACATCCTGATCTCATTATCCTTTCAAAGTCAAGATTGTCAAACTAAAAATTATAATTGCAAAAAAATAGGCAAACGACTATTGCATTTTTCAACTTGAATCTTTTTTACATTTTTGAGCATCTTACTTAGCATGTATATATTGTGCATGTCGGTTTAAATGGTTGCACCAACAAAGACATGCATTTAATATTATAAACAAATAGAGTTCTGAATTGCACAGCAAATATTTGTAAATATGTTAATATTGTAAATTAGATTTTATCTCATGTATTGTTGTTTTATTGCCATCAGTTTTTGACTGCTTGGTTTGTATTTGTGACTGAGAGACTAAATATTATGTTTGGAGTTCAATAGACTTTAATAACCTTAAGTTTTTTTATCTTTAACTGATTAGATTTCTAAAATACTTCTATTCTTTTAATAAATATACATTTTTTATAATTTACTATGCTATGCCAAAATTTATTATATGGATTCTTGTTAAAATTTTCTTCATCAAAGATGAAGAGAGCTATTAATGGATGGCTGAAGAATTGAGGAAGGTATGCATTTTTTCACCACTTACACCAAATAAATAAGACGATTTAATAGCTATTAAAATGTAGGTCATTACCTTTTTGATTCGAGTGCATTATTTTCAAAATGATATTGTGCTTAAATAAAGTTACATCTGAATGTAAATATCCAAATCTGAATTTAAAAAAAAGCTCTATTATCAGGGCCATTTTCACCTTAATGTCAGTCACCCTTTAGTCATCCTAAGATATGCTGGGCTATCTTGTGAAACACTAAGTAAAACAGAAAGGAATTTGTTGAAGACAGTATCTTGAAAATGTTTGTTTTATTTTTTATTAAAACCGTTTTCAGTCATAAAAACACATTTTTGTACTACAATTTTTATGCTGGTCTCTATAACAGAAAATTGTGATGGGTGAGCCTTTATTAATTTTGAAATTATGCTTTTAAATACCAAGAAATCAGGTACTTTTTTCATTACAATACTCGGTCAGATTTAAAATTTAAAAGTTTTTGTCTGGATTTACTAGAAAAAGAAACCATGAAGTAACATGCTCAAAATTATCTATTATATTATATTTTAATAAATAAATACTTTATTTATAGAGTATAAAGTAAATTTTTGAACAAAATTCCAAAGGATATGCTACAAACATATTTGTTCTTTCAAAATAAAAACTTTTACTCAGAGCCTTTTTTCATGCAAAGTTTTTTTTATCACTATATTAATTATAATCCATATTTGCAGCAACTTGAGATTAAATACTACATGTTTCTGTAACCTACTCAGGTCCTCCTATAATCTGGAATATTTTAGTGGCTAATGGACGGATGTTTGAAGGACTCTAGTGAAATGAGTTGAAATATAAGGACAAACCAAAAAAAATGAGAATCTATAAAATAATCTTTGTATTATTTAAGTTTTTTGAAAAGTCATTACAATACTTTGCTTATTTTGAATAAATTTTTAATACATTTTTTAAAGTTAATTGTTTGAGAGACAAACTAATCATTTTAAAACCAAAAGATATGTTTTTTTAAATTGCAAAGCTTATACCTTTTAGTAATTCATTAAAGAATAGTGACAATGTCTATATTAAACTATCAGGTTGAGTTTTTTTCTATTTTTTGTTTTCTAAAACACTTTTGTTTCTTTCTTTGTTAAATAAAATTCAGTGAGATTAGAACAGAGCTATGTGGAGTTCTTTTAAGTGAATAATTCTGTCTGACCAGAAATAGATATGAGGTTAATGTAGGGGGGATTGTATAAAAACAGAATATGGTCTGGTATGCAAAACCATTCAACATAGCTTTCATCACATATGTTTTTAAGGTTATAACTAATATGTTTTTTTATAAGTATTTACAAAATATTTTACAATTATTTATAAGTTTTAAATCTCATTGGTTGATGTCAAAATTTTTATTTAAAAAAACATCTAATAGTAAAATTTCTAATTACTAATAGTAAATAGTAGAAATCTTTAAAGATTATTGGGGTTAGAAGACTCAAGTATAAGATTTTACAAGTAGAATTCCTTTTTCATATATATTTTTAAATTATTAAACATCAGATTCATGGAATCTTCTAAGTTGCGTGGTTAATAAACAACAATAGATAAACTTAATACATAAAGGATACCAAAGGGCCAAAAACTTGTTTCAAAATTAACTTCTGCAAAACAAAGGTATTGAAAACCTCAATAAATATCACATTTGCATTAGAAAATTTTCAAAAAAACAGTAGGTCAGAGTATATATAGGCTAAATAAAGACTAAATGATTAAAAAATTAAACTAAAAAGTTTATCATTTATTAAACTATCATGCATTCTAAAAACGTAATCAAAATTTTCCATTGATTATTCTCAGGTATTAACTTGAAAATTAGGGTTTAAACAGCGTATATTTCTTGTCCTGACATATTGCGAAAACATAAAAAAATAAAACGACATAGTATCAATGTGTTGGATGTCAGATTAAAGGAGAACACATGGGAAAGAAAGAATGTGGTGATCAATGTGTGAAGGTAGATAGCCAAGGTTAGGTGGAGATTTTCAGGAAATCCTGTAACAGATGGAGGAAGATCCTACACTGCTGGGCATAGGAACAAAAATAACTTGAAGGAATCCAACCACATCAGTTTTTTTTTTAAATATGTTTTTGTAAAAAGTATAAGATGGTGGTTTCAAGACTGCTGTAGTAGGTTAAATCCAACAGAAACGTATTACGTTGACTGTAGAGTTTAAACTGTTTATTTACGCAAGCAAACATTGTAAAAATTATTAGTTGGAATTTATTAATAATAAATATAAATTTGAACAAACTTATTCTCTTGATGATTTAATATTACTGATCTAGAAAACTAGAACAATATATTTTGTACAAACAACTTATAAAAAATGAGTTTTTTCACATTTAGTGTTACAATATGGAGCTCTCTCTAAAAAAGTGCATAACTAATACCATTGCAGTGTTTTTAAAACATATTTTCTATAGTTTTTCATTATTATTTACCAAGAACTTAAACTTTCTTTAGAATTATTTGTTTTATAAGTAGAGTATTTGGTCTTTTTTAAAAAATATATCACCTAGTTTTTTTGCTTTTGTAAAAATTTATTTTTACTTTCTGGAAAGTAATAAATATATATTTTCAATGTTTGTTCTGTTTTGTAAGAGTTTATTTTTAAAATATCTATTTTTGTTTTTTTTTAATTTTTCTGCAGCGTTTTATTTATTAATTTCTAGATTTCTTTCATTACAAGTTGAAATTCTATTTGAAAGGTTTTCTTAAATATTATACCTTTTTTTTAAAAATTGTGTATTTTATTTCTAGGCAGAGTTTATACAAGAAAATTTTACTAGAATCGACAAGATTAGTAAAACTAATTGTAGTTACAACAGAATGTACTTGTATTTGCTGCAACAGGTAATAGCTGACAGATTAATACCATTTCTTTGTAGTTTAAATGTGACTGCTTAAAACTAGTGCAGTTTTAATTAAACGTATGCAAATGTAACTAAATGTCAAGTTTGGCCGTGCCTAGACTTGAATCCGCTATCAGTGAAGGTAACTTGTGACATCACTAGTTTACTACAGCAAAATTATTTTCCATCACTGACAAGAGTAATATTAAACATATGAGAATAGTTTAATCGAGAAATATAGTATTGTATGAAAAGTTTCTACTAATGAAAAAGAAAAGGCAAAGGTTCAGAAAAATATACAAACCTCGAGTATTACTTTTAAGATTAGGTAAAAGCTTATAGCAGCCTAAACATTGGTTTCTGTATTGATAGCAGTAACGTTTTATTTTATTTTCATATGTCTAAATAATTAATTTTTAAGTTTTAACCTACATAAAAGATGATATAACTTGAGTAATGGACACAAATCTTAACAATTGCAACCCGCAAGAAGAAAAATTAGTAATTACATTGAAGAAAGTATACCAATTAATTACCTAAAAACACTTGTATTCATGTTAGTGCCTATAGTAGCATTTACTTTTTTGATTATTGAGAATGGTTGTTTCATTGAGACTTGTTCCATTATCAACTCAGCTCACAATGTGTTTTTAGTGGCTCAAGTGAATAAGGGATCAAATAATATTAAGTAATTATATTGTGCAATAGAATCCATTTAGCTTTGGCAACTGGTGGTGTCACTAGTTGCCTTCAATTAATATTGGTCCAAGGGATGGTTGCAAAAAAAAATTGGGTAAGCTTACATTAGAGGAATTGTATACCCACTTGTTCAGCCCTCCTGCTTATTGGTTTAGATTTGTTCTCTGATGTGGGTAAACATAGTTTTGTAAATTAGGCTCACATTTCACTTGCCTTGAGGCATTGGAGCTTATTCATATTATTTTCTCATAGTGTGCCAGTGCCCATAATAAATTTGTAATCTGACGTTATTTCAATACTGGGTACTAAATCTTTTCCGGTCTAAATTTCATTCAACGAACATGAATTTTTTAAACAAACTCATATTTTTTTAGATATAGATAACACAATTGTCCATAGGCCAATAGACTAATTTTTGCATACTATCGAAATTACATCAAAAGGTTTAATTTACAATAGTCCTGAGTTAAAATGTTTCTTTAAAATATTTAAATTAATTTAACGAGGCTGACACAAGTGAACTGGAATACCATCATGTTTATACACAAATATTTGAATAATAAAAGAAAACTTTAAAACTACACATTTTAAGACAGAATAGGATTATTTATCATTACTTTTATCCAACACTCAAATAAGATTTATATTATTTTTATGTTTGTAAAAGTAACTATTTTATTCTTGACCCTTTATGTTTTTGAAAAAAATGCTTTGCATAAAATACTTATATTAAGCTATCATATACTTTAAAGTATATATTTTAAATATATTCTTCCTTTTTTGTAACCTTCTATATAGTTTTACTCAATATCCTTCCATGATATGAATATACTAACTGAATTTCTTATTGCATTTTTCTATTAGCTCACTCACTTCATATATATATATATATATATATATATATATATATATATATATATATATATATATATATATATATATATATATATATTCTTGAATTTTGTAGTCCATTACGTTCGGTGAATCTTATTAATCAATAACTTAAACAATAGTTTATGACTATCTGAAATTTTTATTTAGTAAATTTGTTAAAACTTACTGAGACAAAACGTTTTCGATCTATGTGCCGATCTTCATCAGTGTCTTCTGCTTGGAGATGTTGGGTCAAGCGGTGGCGGTTTTAAAGGTAGGTTTTCGATAGTATCACCGCTTGACCCCAAAACACCTCCAAGCAGAAGACACTGATGAAGATCGGCACATAGCGATCGAAAACGTTCTGTCTCAATAAGTTTTAACAAATTTACTAAATAAAAAGTTCGGATAGTCATAAACTATTGTTTAAGTGATTAATATATATATATATATATATATATATATATATATATCCTACAAATTTGCCATTGTCCAATCAAGTTCTAATACATTTGTTTAAGCCTATATTGGATGACAGTTTATGGTAATAGTTTTTTTCAAATATTGATTCAGTAATTAAATTATAAAAATTTGAAGGAATTACGTACGATTCGAACTGAGTATCTTCGTGTTCAAAGTATAGCGGGCTTTGGCACTGTGTCAACTTTCTTGTAGCTAGTATTTAAGCCCCCCATACACATGAGGAGATGCTCGGCGTTGCCGACAGACGATCGAACTTGCTCGCCGCCGCCGCAAGTACTCTTGCTTTCCTTGGCGCTGTGACAGTCTATAGTTGTATGTTTTCATAGTGAACTCAACAGTGAACTAGTTTTCATAGCTGTGTCAGTGTGTGCGAGATGGATGCTAACCCTGTGGTGGTTTCGTTTGTTTGGAAGGTGAGAAAAAACGCAAACCATGCAAGATTGGATTAAAAATAGGAACCGGTTCAGTCACATGTATCTGTTGGCAGAACTAGCAGCAAATAATTATAAAAATTACCTGAGGATGACTGAAGACTGTTTCGAAGACATTCTTCGACGTATTTCTCCAGAAGTTGAGAAACAGAATACTGCTATGAGGGAGTCGATCAGCTGTAAAGAGCGCCTTGCTGCGACACTTCAGATTTTGGCAAGTGGCAGAAGCTACGAAAGCTTACAATGCTCGCGAACATGTTGGTCGTCTCCACAGACGGCCGAGCATGTCCGTGTTATGGCTCGGGCTCGCCGAGTCCGACGAGCCGAGCACCGAACCTAACTTGCTCGCCGGTTGGATTGTTCGTAGACCCCACACACGGGCAAGCATGTTCGCCCGTGTATGGGTGGATTTAGAGATGTAGACTATATGAATTTGTCTTTTGTTCTCATCTGGTTGTCTGTGTTGCAAAACCTTAAATTGTTACCATGGTTACCACACAATATCATAAATAATGCTCTAGGATTAAAAATGAATGAAAAGAGTAAAATAAACAAACTGGATTATCGGTATTGAGCCTTGCTTCACAAACGGACAGTGCGAAAGGGAAGCGAAAAAACTACAACACAATGCAGGCAGCGGAAAAAAGCTAATAAATAGTAACAAACAAAAATAATAGTCGAAAACCATAGGCTACGTAGAACTGAAATTGAAAATTGCAAGGAAATTCGTGGCACTATTAATCTGACACGTATACACATATTTATATTAATTGTAATTATAAAATAAAAAGAAACAATTAAATTTCTTTTGTTTATTTATGTATTAATTGACTTTAAAAAAATATTTTGTTTAAAAACAAAATATATATATATATATATATATATATATATATATATATATATATATATATATATATATATATATATAATAAATGTAATAATAACATGCAGACCGTACTTATTCTTAGTCACTGATTGTTTTTATTTTTGAATGTGGCTAGATTTATTTATTTTTTAAAGTTCATATTAATAAAAATTCTGTGGTATATAATAGATTTGGACACTGTTGAAGATCGCCACGGAGCGATCGAAAACATTCTGTCTCAGTAAGTTTTTACAAAATAAGTTAATGTTCGGATAGTCATAAACTAATGTAAAAGTAAATAATATTCGAGCTGGCTTGTGAGTGAAAGTTATAATTAAAGAATAAAAATATGGTACAACTCACAAATATACAATTTTTTATTTCAAACGCGTTTTAACGACTAATTTGTCGTCATCCTCAGTGAAAATACACAAATGAAATTAACTACTATATATATATATATATATATATATATATATATATATATATATATATATATATATATATATTAAACATAACCTATAAAGTTTTAGCAAAAGTAAAAACAAACGTTTTAGGAAAGTATTTTTGTTTTTACTTTTGCTAAAACTTTATAGGTTATGTTTAATATATATATTTTTTAGTTAGTTTCATTTGTGTATTTTCACTGAGGATGACGACAAATTAGTCGTTGAAACGCGTTTGAAATAAAAAATTGTATATTTGTGAGTTGTACCATATTTGTATTCTTTAATTATAATGTAAAAGTGATTAATTAAGTTTCACGGAACGAAATGTACTACAAAAGTCAAGAGAGTAATAGAATTAATCGATCTTTATTCTATTTAGGTGGAAATTTTAACATAAAACATTACGTATATTGTGATTTAATCTAACAAAACGATATTAGTTTCATAGTAACAAATTGGAAATTGAAAGAACAATTGTTGTGTGATGAAATGCAGCATAAATAATTCTAACAAATTAAAATTATCTTATACAATTGTATACTATAGGTTACACTTCACTCTAATTTCTGTTCTACTAACCTAACCTCTATGTTGTGTTAAAAGATGCATTTAAAGCAACCACACTAAATCTGGAATATCTTGAAAATAAAAATTGAATTTAAATAACTTCTTTAATACAAATGTATTAAAAGAACAATTTTTAATGCTCTTGTATCTTAAATGTCACTGCTATCATGCTCTTATTAAATTTTTATGGGTTGTTTATTAAGTTTAAAGTTGAGTGTTTTTTAAAAATTTGATTAAATCCGCTATTTTTTTGTAAGGTAAACATACATATAGTACCATTTGAGTGGTTGAGAAAAGGAAACCACAAATAATTCCCTCAGGAAATCCTGAATCTAAAAACCACAGTCGTCCTTGTTCATAGCTCTTGATATTGCTGTCAAAATTTAGAAAGATTAATAATTTCTGGAAAATATTTTTTTTTATGAATTGAGATCGAATCCATTCACTACCTTCACAGTGTTTTTTGCAAATAGGGTGTTTAGAAACGTGTTTCTGAATACAAAACCGTGTTCAAAACTTTCCTAAATGAAACAAGCCAAGTGCAATAGATTAATTATTAAAAAATGTTCTATCTCACTCATGATCATGGGAGTGTATTGTCAGGGAAATTTCAAATTAATATTTAATGAATTTTCCAAAAAAGTTCACAAATATCTTTTAAAATATTTAGAAACTTTAAAAAAATATTTGTATACTAGATATACAATAAAAATAATTCTAAAAGCAGAAAATAATGATTTGCGTTGTTTTTTTAATATATAATCTCATTGAAAAGATGGTCAGGATTTTAACTTGTTTTGCTGCCCAAAACTAATGTAAAATAAAATCACAATACATTTCTTTAGAGATATGCATTATACAAAATAATTGTCATTAGTATCTAAGTTGACCACCATACTAAATTTATGTATAATGTACCAATTTGGGGACCTTTTTTAACTGTAAAATCAACTGAAATCGATATTTCTTTGGGTAAAGTATTACAAAATTTAATGCACGGATGAATGAATCGAAATTTTATGAAAGTGTATAATATTTGAATTTTTTATTAGCTAAATTAATCAAATTTGAATTTTTTGATTTAATAGATGCATTTCTGAAGAAATTATTCTTGTCACAAATATAGTATTATTTTTAGACGAAATTTCTGATTGTGGTATAAACAATATTTGTAATTGTTATCATATTTCACCAACATTTTACTTGCAAGAGATCTAAGCTTGCGTACTGCTCTGGTTAGTAACTCGGCCACGATCAAAGTCGCAGGCCTACCAACACTCCCACGATGTAAATGTGTAACATACTTTCCCATCCATGTTACTAACAACGGCAACGGTTAGGCTAGAAAGCTAGTGCTTTTACCTTTCTATGCACTGGTAGTATGTTTGGCAGAAGAAATGAGTTAAAAGAATTAAATTTGGATAAAGGGTATAAAATTTGAGTAATTCTTTTCTCTCAACACACACACACACATACACACACACATATATATATAAACTATGTCTTCTTGTTTAATAATTTAAAACAACATAGGTTATTCAAATACAAGAATATTATTTATTTATATTCAAAGCTTTTCGTTGGTAAACAGTACCAACAAAAAGTACTGTTTCGTTGGTACTGTTTACCAACGAAAAGCTTTGAATATAAATAAATAATATTCTTGTATTTGAATAACCTATGTTGTTTTAAATTATTAAACAAGAAAACGTATTTTATATTATATATATATATATATATATATATATATATATATATATATATATATATATATATATATTTATATATATATATATATATATATATATATATATATATATATATTAAAACTATTCTTGTTTTTGAAATATTTTTAATTTATTATATATAATACAAGAAAACATATCACCGTGTTTAATATAATAATATAAATATTTAGATATATACAAATAATTTTTAGTATATATATATATATATATATATATATATATATATATATATATATTAAAACAACATAGACTATTCAAATACAAGAATATTTATTAATTTATATCCAAAGCTTTTCGTCGGTAAACAGTACCAACATCTTATATATATATATATATATTAAATATGGTGATATGTTTTCTTGTAATATAGTTATGAAATTAAAAATATTTCAAAAACAAGAATACTTTTAATGAATATATTTATTCAAAGCTTTTCGTCGATAAAATAGTACCAGCATCTATAAAATTATTATAACAAACCTTTGATCGTAGTCATACTCTTTTGGAAAATAATGTTTTCATCGCGACTATCATTGATGTAAAACAAACCCCTCAAAAACGAATTTAGAATTTCACAAACATCATTCTAAATAAAAAAACCTCTTGGAAGAAAACTTTGTAATCATTCGAATTTTGTGTATGTTTTAAAACTGAAATTGTAACTTGTTTTTTTTTTTTTTTTTTTTAGAAACGTGTTATGTAGGCCTATATGATTTTCTAAAAAAGCAAGTATAAATAGAATACCACACGCAACACGTAGGCACGTAAAGCAAAATGTTATATCTATCTTGCATGAACATTTTCAATCGCATTATATTTTGTAGCAAGTATAAATAGAATACCAGACGCAACACGTAAGCACGTAAAGCAAAATGTTATATCTATCTTGCATGAACATTTTCAATCGCATTATATTTTGTAGCAAGTATAAATAGAATACCACACGCAACACGTAGGCACGTAAAGCAAAATGTTATATCTATCTTGCATGAACATTTTCAATCGCATTATATTTTGTAGCAAGTATAAATAGAATACCACACGCAACACGTAGGCACGTAAAGCAAAATGTTATATCTATCTTGCATGAACATTTTCAATCGCATTATATTTTGTAGCAAGTATAAATAGAATACCACACGCAACACGTAGGCACGTAAAGCAAAATGTTATATCTATCTTGCATGAACATTTTCAATCGCATTATATTTTGTAGCAAGTATAAATAGAATACCACACGCAACACGTAGGCACGTAAAGCAAAATGTTATATCTATCTTGCATGAACATTTTCAATCGCATTATATTTTGTAGCAAGTATAAATAGAATACCACACGCAACACGTAGGCACGTAAAGCAAAATGTTATATCTATCTTGCATGAACATTTTCAATCGCATTATATTTTGTAGCAAGTATAAATAGAATACCACACGCAACACGTAGGCACGTAAAGCAAAATGTTATATCTATCTTGCATGAACATTTTCAATCGCATTATATTTTGTAGCAAGTATAAATAGAATACCACACGCAACACGTAGGCACGTAAAGCAAAATGTTATATCTATCTTGCATGAACATTTTCAATCGCATTATATTTTGTAGCAAGTATAAATAGAATACCACACGCAACACGTAGGCACGTAAAGCAAAATGTTATATCTATCTTGCATTAACATTTTCAATCGCATTATATTTTGTAGCAAGTATAAATAGAATACCACACGCAACACGTAGGCACGTAAAGCAAAATGTTATATCTATCTTGCATGAACATTTTCAATCGCATTATATTTTGTAGCAAGTATAAATAGAATACCATACGCAACGCGTAGGCACGTAAAGCAAAATGTTATATCTATCTTGCATGAACATTTTCAATCGCATTATATTTTGTAGCAAGTATAAATAGAATACCACATGCAACGCGTAGGCACGTAAAGCAAAATGTTATATCTATCTTGCATGAACATTTTCAATCGCATTATAGTTTGTACGGTATAGAGATTTTATCTATAATTGTTCAATTATATACATCTTTCCCTCATCATTTGCCCTCTCTGTTACGAACGCTAGCTATTATCACGGTAATTCTAACTTTGTCATATTTCTAAATAAATGGATTGATCTCAACCCAAAACACTGGCGTAAGTTGTCAAGTCCCGAATGTCTTCATCCGGATCTGTGCTTACAGTCCATCCACAACCCCAACGGACTACCGTAGTATTTAGTCTTTACAGATGTGTCGTGGGGTTAATGGATGTGTTGGCTTGTAGATAATTTATTTTCTTTTGGTCCAAAGTAGGTTGAGAATTGGAAAGACCTAGAGCTATCGAATCCTTTTTAGTCCCAGGACGCACACTAACGTATGAACAAGATATCCAATCTCTCTTTTTAATAAAGATTGACACTTCTTTTTCCTTGCCTATTCGGCGTATTTACTTCCTCCCTCGTTGATCATATGATCGGTATAAGAGACCGAGAACACGTCGGTGTACGTAATGTCAAATGTCTCTATCCTCTACAGCAGGAGTAGGCAACCCACGGCCCGCGCAATGATTTTGTGCGGCCCTCTCACTTGTGGTTTTTCGAATTCTGAGCGGTCCGGATAGTTTACGGGTTAGAATACAAATAGGTTGCTCAATAGCTGGAACCATTACACTACCCACAACAATAAATTTCAGGCGTGATATAAGTGGAAAGTGTATGCAATGTCCATTCAGGCAAGTTCGCTCCTACGGAAATTGTTTTATTTTATTAAAATTTTGTTAATTTTTAAATGAACGTGTTTTATTTTCTCAGTACTTCAAAACAATAAAGAACTTTGTCTGAGTTAAGTTGGAAAATTGTAGCCTATTTTATAAAATTCATGGGTATTTTATATTTGCGGCCCTTACAGCCATGTTAGATTGAACAAGTAGGCTACAATAAGGTTGACAACCCCTGATCTACATTGACGTTTCTAATAATGTACATGCCTCCGTACAGAAAATATGTAACATTTGGCCAGTTATATTTTCAATGAAATAAATAGTGGATTTCAACTCAATATCCAATGAATGATTGGATTTATATTTACCCAGATGGATCCTGCGATTCTACTACGAGGAAAATTGGAGCTGGCTAGTTTTCTGGGTTATTCCAAGGTAGTGTAGCAGTGGGATCCCCTCTTAGCAACTACGTCGGTGAGGTGCGTGCAATCCACGAGGCAGCTGTAAAGTTGGCTGGTTTATCAGAACCTCTTCGAGCTGTCTTCCTTATTGATTCACAGGGTGTGATTTGTGTCGTTTCATCCAACAGCGATTCTGCCTGTGAGCGACCTATAGCTGTCACCTAGCTCTTCACGACCTCATGCAGAGAGGATGGGAACTGATCTCATTTCCAAGGCCGGGCTTCATCACTGCCAATCCCGAGTGCCTGTTTCTCTTCTTTCTGCAAATAGCGACGGGAACTCAGTTGAGAACTCAGTCGCGACGGGAAAAAGCTGGGATCTGCTCATCAAGGATGGTCCGCTTAGCCACACACTTCTCCGCTCAGTTAGAGTGACGTCCTTTCGTACTATTACAGGACACGACTACCTTGCAGCACATCTCCCAAAGATAGGTGTTTTGGGCTTGGCAGAGTGCTCGCTTTGCCACGAAGCGAATTCCCAAATGGACATGCAACATCTCTATTGTTGCAGAGATCTGGCAGAAATCCGAAATAGCTTTACAGAAAATAACGACCTTAACTGTCTAACTCTCCCCTATCAGACTGCGCGATAGATGGCAGAAATGCCGAGAGTGGGGCTCGGCAGAGTGCTCGCTTTGCCACGAAGCGAATTCCCAAATGGACATGCAACATCTCTATTGTTGCAGAGATCTGGCAGAAATCCGAAACAGCTTTACAGAAAATAACGACCTTAACTGTCTAACTCTCCCCTATCGGACTGCGCGATAGATGGCAGAAATGCCGAGAGTGGGGCTCGGCAGAGTGCTCGCTTTGCCACGAAGCGAATTCCCAAATGGACATGCAACATCTCTATTGTTGCAGAGATCTGGCAGAAATCCGAAACAGCTTTACAGAAAATAACGACCTTAACTGTCTAACTCTCCCCTATCGGACTGCGCGATAGATGGCAGAAATGCCGAGAGTGGGGCTCGGCAGAGTGCTCGCTTTGCCACGAAGCGAATTCCCAAATGGACATGCAACATCTCTATTGTTGCAGAGATCTGGCAGAAATCCGAAACAGCTTTACAGAAAATAACGACCTTAACTGTCTAACTCTCCCCTATCGGACTGCGCGATAGATGGCAGAAATGCCGAGTGGGGGTCGGAAGAAGAAGAAATATGAAATAGATAGGGTACTTCAGTGTGTGAATAATTTATCCCTTTTTAAATGCTTCGGTAGCTTTTCAACTCACCTCCAGAGCCATTTCAATTCAAACTATTATACCATTGTAATAAATTCAATTATATAAGTTTATTAAAGAAATATACATTTCGTTGAAATGTCAGCAGATTATTGGAAAAACCTACAAAGAATCGCAGATAAGCTAAGCGGAAATTCCGGATTTGATTTGGTTTGTAGACACAAAGACCGTAGTTTCCTGGTATTTCTACACGCAAGCGGCTTGGCGTATTGTATGTTTTGCATATTTCTCTATAATTTAATTTAAAGTAAATAGAATCTTTATTAAAAAATCTGAATTGTTAGATTTCTTCCCATGCCGTTGCCACTATTGTTCTGATATCGATTTCAATGTATTCTATTTTCATCTGTGTTGAAGAATTACAAAACATTATTTTTGTAGAGGGAAATTTACTATGGATGCACAGATGAGTAAGGCCAAGAGAAGAATCACGTGTCTCAGACAGTGTTGTGGAGGTTAGAGAGTTGTATTTATTTAGAATATTTGATGGGAATATTTTGTCCTGAAATAAGTGGACATAACTCGTTACTGAGAGCTCACCCTTAAGGCACGGATGCGATTGGTTGGAAAGGAAATCACGTCATCTTCATATTTCCTCCCTATATGTTATTTATCTCACAAAAATTATATTTTGATAAAATATGTTTTGAATTGGTTGGAAAACTATTTAGAGGCTTTTAGGCGTATACTGAAAGTCAGCGTTATTGAAAGCACTGTGGTATAAAATAAGAAAGTAACTATATTTCCTGTCCAGAATTGTTTGGAATATAAACAAAATATAAAATATATTTTCTAGCTTTTTAAATAAATTAATTTAATATTGTTTTTATCACTATACTCAAGTCAGTATTATACGTTATGTAGACTAATTTATTACACCTATTTATAATGATCGATTGTTTTTTTATACAATATTCTCAGCTGACCATGATATGTGATTCCTTCCGCTTAGGTCATTTTTTATTTAAGAATTCACAATATCTTTCGATTCTGACTATTTCTTCCCTTGTATTAAAAATGGTTGTTTAAAATTTGTATCAATTTTAAATGTGTAAACGCTACACATAAGAAGTACTTAGTTAAGTATTTAGGGGTGGGTGCGTTTCAAGTAATTAATATCAATTTGTACGAAAAAATGTATCCAAAAACTTATCTTCATAACACTGACAACTGATTTATTTCAACTATCCTCTAATCTTTGGAACAATGTTTGTCCTACATCGATTTTATAAGACATAGGCTATAGGCTTAACCGACATTCCTCAGGAGTGTAGGTGCATTAGACCTAATACTCAGGTGAAAAATCCTAAATAGTACTTCTACATACATAATTTTATTTTTACAATTACGCCATGGGTCTTATCTGGTCCAGTTACCAAATAGATGAATTATATACCCACTTTATAACTTGCTTTCTTCTTATTTTACTATTTCTTGTTTAGTGTATTTCGTTATGAATTATCTTTCTTTAGTAAGTCGGTTCTATAATGGATCCATTATAAATATATCATCTGAAAATTTAGGTTTCCAAACGCGTTTGAAAGTAGATAAAAACGCAAAGTTAGGTATAAAACCTTACATGACAAACGATTTCTATATTAATACCAACAAACTTAACGCATATGATTATTACGATATTATTATATGTAGATTGTGAATGTTTTATGAGGCTAATATATGTTTAAATATGTTTTACGATAAACTGATGAATTAATCACTTTAACAATAGTTTATGACTATCAGAACATTAAATATTGTAAATTTGTGAAAACTTACTGAGACAGTTCGCTATGTGGCGATCTTCATCAGTGTCTTCTGCTTGGAGATGACGGGTCAAGCGGTGACGGTTTTAAAGGCAGGTTTTGTTAAAGTGATCAATTAAGATTCATCGAACGTAATGGACTACAAAATTCAAGAAGCTGATGAAATTAAAATTGTACTTTCAAAGTTTATGTTTTTATAAGTAGATTTCTCAGGGTTTTTTTTGTAGAAAATGAATTTTGTAATTTTTAATAGTGAAACTTGAATGTAGTACGATTTGCATTTATGAAGATGTAAAGTCATCAGTGTGTATCATCATCACTGTATGCCGGTGGCGGCTCGTGAGCAGCTTGAGCGGTTGCGTAACCCCCAAAAGCAAAGATGCATAGGGAAAAATTGTAAGAATTATGGAAATTGTTATTTATTCATCATACAATATGATCCATCATTATAAATAACAATACAACTGTCAGAACTGCAGCGACCGTGTTACCGTTCGTTCTTTCGCAGACAGTCTCATTCGGCCTGGTTGCAGGGAAACCTGCAACACCCAGTGATGTCATTCCTAATAGAGAAAAAGCATTGGAAGGTCTAGTCAGACTAAAACAGCTAGACATCACCGTAAAGCTCCTTAAGGTTGCAGTCGAGCTGCAACCTCGGGAGTGTTCGGTTCCGTCCGAAGAGAAGTATCTCCGCTCCGCTCCGAGTTGTTGACATTTACAGTTAATAATGGATTGAGACGACTTGGGATTTCGTATCTTAAATAAGTAAAAATAAAATAAAAAATGCCAATATATTTCCTTTGATAGAATAAATCAAAAAGTATTAAGCAGTATCTAGCTATTTTTCCTTTAACAACCCTTTACGTTTTTATGATTACGATTTCTTTGTCTTAAAAGAACCTAACACCTTACAATCCCTCTAGGTTTTAGGCGCCAACCGCCCACTGGTATATAAGTAGTTTTATCACGTACACTTTTGGCGGTTCGATTCGGAAGTGTCAACGACCACTCGTCAGAAATATCTGGTCACGAGGAAATGTACGCGTGCAACGTAACAAGAAGGAATAGTGGTAACGGACTGTAATTTGGCGGGTTTCAGGACAGAGCTCGTCAAGTTTCCAAGGAACTTCGAAGAGCACAACAGAGGGCAATAGAAGTAACCGGTATGCACCTAAAATTCTTTT
>JBAIZL010000001.1:126074430-126129430 GCA_036971475.1 Prosapia bicincta
CATTTACAAATAATGGAAGTTTATTGGACTTGAGTGTTTTTAATTTTCCTAGTGTTTGATTATTAAATTAATTTTCTGTATGTTTTCCGAAATAGCACTGTAATAATTTTGACGTATAGTCTACGAACCTGTATACTTAGGTCTACGATATTTCTCCTAAAGTTTCGAGTGTAGGCTATCTAATCTTGAAAGTTAGCAACTTTCGTGTTGTGGTCTTTAGTTGAACTATTTCAAATACCTTTTTGATTGCTATCTTTTCTCTATGTACACATGTAGTAATTTTTTGAGACCTCGTTACTCTTAGAGAAAAATATAGGGCTTTCTTTTGCCTTATCATTATTTTGGAACAAACTGTTTGAATTTATAATAAATAACACCTAAATATCTTTAATCAACAATAGGATTTAACCTTATGTACATTTAACTTGCTAACAAAACTCTTATTGAGTTTTGTTTTTTATGCCTCTGAATATGGTCACTTTGGAACAGAAACGGGCATACGATTAACAAATTATGACTGTAGGGTGTTTTACGTTTTATACAAAATAGGCTATTATAGGCTACGTTTTTACTTCATACTTACAATTATGATGACCTTGGCATATATATTTTTGATGTTTCAAACGATGTTATTGTTTTACTACGAATAAAGCAAAAGTGTACATTGTCTTATTGTCATACTAGTAATATAATTACTCAGGAGGTAGAGCATAACACTCCAGGACAGCCAAGGGAGGTGCAGACCTCCCCTACTGAGAGGGATCTCATCATTTTTTGCCGGAGTCTAACACTATGAACTACAAATACACCACTATCATCAGTTAACAATTTCACTGATCAGTACACACTTAGTCAGTTGAAGTGGGTAATTGCAGTAAAATTGTCACTAAGCAACAACCAAAGAGCTAATGGGACACGAGGTTGGCGTGTCTCATCCCTCTGTAATCATGGCTTCGTGTCAATGCAGTGTAGTTACATTATTAAGTGGTGGTGTGCGAAAAAGTTATTTCGCCCGGGCCTAGTTAGGTGTAGTATAATGATTTTACTTAGGCTATATTAAACAACACGATTTTCTAACTTTTATGTCCGTGTTAGTTCGAAAACTTAACAAAAAGTTTATGTTTAAGTTTAAGTTATGTTGGCCTACTCAGTCACAAAAGGGACGGAGAGAGCGTGTTTCTAGATTTTTTCAAAGCGGTCGCTTCAGCCTCCAATTAACTCTGTTCCAAAGTTGTTTTAAAGTAGAAATTTAATGTATGTGCGCTATCGACAATGTGGTTAATAATAAATCTTTACACTGTATAAACATATAAAATATCAGTTTAGGTTATGTTAAAACTGAAAAGAACTTTATAGATTGTTGTTTAAATACAAATAAACTATTTTTGTATTATTTTAAACTTTTACTAAGGAAATTTGTAATCAACAGCTCTTTATCAGTTTAACTTTCAGTAGCCTAAGGCAGCCAAGTCCCAGCCATGTAACTAAAAATTCCTAAACAATAACTTAGCCAGCATTATCGCTTGAGGCTAAACCACATACGGCTCCATGCTTACGTAGCGTGCTAATCAGACCAACAGACCCCGTCCCTGAAACTTGTTTGCACATAAAAGATTACATATCTTATAAAAATGCCTAATAGGAAACAATCTTTACTCTTAATTCTTTACGTAAACGAGACGTTATAAAGCAGACACCAGCAAATGTTGCCAAAAGGATGGCTGGCAAAAATGTACTTTATAAGGAAATATAGACTAGACAATGGAAGAGCGATAGGTTCATAGAAAAATATACTTTATTTGTGAAATTCTATTAATGCCCATCTATTTTCCTATTTGGCGATGGATTTCAAACTCAAATAATTGTGGCTAATAACATATAAAACATTTTTCATCCTTCTGGGGAGGTTTTTAAACTCCAAAACCCTTCTCACTTTTATCCTAAATTAATGTATTATTTTATAAAGAGCTTTGCCTGTTCTCAAATTATTTTTTTCGTTTTGCCAGATTTGGCGTACAATTTCTTACTCGCATTATTCAAGCATTACAACTTGTAACAGGATTTAAGTTAAGCATTACAACTTGTAACAGGATTTAAGTTAAGCATTACAACTTGTAACAGGGTTTAAGTTAAGCATTACAACTTGTAACAGGGTTTAAGTTAAGCATTACAACTTGTAACAGGGTTTAAGTTAAGCATTACAACTTGTAACAGGGTTTAAGTTAAGCATTACAACTTGTAACAGGGTTTAAGTTAAGCATTACAACTTGTAACAGGGTTTAAGTTAACAAATATAACTAAAAGGTTCGAAGTGAACAATTAATGGAGTAGGATGTTTAAACCACAATTTATTTTAGCATAAACCTCGGGAAATTTCTTTGTTCTTATTTGTTTGGTGTTATTTCTAAAATCTTTTTAAAATAACACTGTCTTGGTTCTAGTTTTTAAATTTTGTAATTTTAAACTGAAGTTATTAATTTGTTTCTGTTTCAAGACATATAAACAAAATAGGCCTATAATATTTTTAATGAAAGGTTCATTATGTTGTTAAACAAGGAATGAGCGGGATCCAAGTAGCTTGAAAAATTTTAATTAAGACCACCAAGCAGGAAATAATCAACGATTAAAATTACAAGAGAAATTGAGGTCAAGATACCCGTTGCTGACGTGTTAACAGAATGGACTAAATTTATGTCATTCTGGACATTTAATGTCCATCCCTCACCAACAGATATTTGCAGAGCTAGGAACTTTGCGCACGGGTCGACTCTATTGCAATGCGAGTTTGAAACCAGTTTGGCAGAAGCTTACAGCGTGGTGAGTTTGCAACAGGAATACTGTACAATACGTACGTCAATACACACACGAGTCGACTGTATTGCAATGCGAGTTTGAAACCAGTTTGGCAGAAGCTTACAACGTGATGAGTTTGCAACAGGAATTCTGTACAATACGTACGTCAATGCACACACGGGTCGACTGTATTGCAATGCGAGTTTGAAACCAGTTTGGCAGAAGCTTACAGCGTGGTGGGTTTGCAACAGGAATTCTGTACAATACGTACGTCAATACACACACGGGTCGACTGTATTGCAATGCGAGTTTGAAACCAGTTTGGCAGAAGCTTACAGCGTGGTGAGTTTGCAACAGGAATACTGTACAATACGTACGTCAATACACACACGGGTCGACTGTATTGCAATGCGAGTTTGAAACTAGTTTGGCAGAAGCTTACAGCGTGGTGAGTTTGCAACAGGAATACTGTACAATACATACACGGGTCGACTCTATTGCAATGCGAGTTTGAAACCAGTTTGGCAGAAGCTTACAGCGTGGTGAGTTTGCAACAGGAATACTGTACAATACATACACGGGTCGACTCTATTGCAATGCGAGTTTGAAACCAGTTTGGCAGAAGCTTACAGCGTGGTGAGTTTGCAACAGGAATACTGTACAATACGTACGTCAATACACACACGGGTGCGGTTGAATCTAAATCAGTGGAGAATCTCAGTATAAATAGTTAGTATAGCTTTTGAATATTTAATTAAATCAATCATTTTCCAAATTTGTAAATTAATAAATAATTTATAGTTCTCAGTTAAAGTTATTTCTCATAGACAAAGTATATACATCATGTGAAGAAGTGCACAATATCAAGAGCACAGTGGTACAACATATTACAATGAAAATATTAGAAAGAACCCCAATACCACAAAAATGACAAATAAAACAAGTTACTTAAGATTAAACCATATGTACATTTCGATGATCATGTCATCATCATCAGAGGGTCTTATTACAAAATTACAATCTAGCAAACAAGAATTTACAAACTAGAGTATAACTTCTTGTTTGCTAGATTGTAATTTTGTAATAAGGCCCTCTGATGATGATGACATGGTCATCGAAATGTACATATGGTTTAATCTTAAGTAACTTGTTTTATTTGTTATTTTTGTGGTATTGGGGTTATTTCCAAAATTTTTATTGTAATATTACAAATGAAATTAAATTAAGTTATTTAAAAAATAACAAACAAATATTTTTCTAAAACCTTTTACGTTACGATTATATATTTATATACTACGTGAACGTATATATTTAAAATATAAATCGATTTATATTTACTTTAAAGGCTTTATTAATTTAAAAATATAGTAGGCCTCTTGGAGCGGCTTCTTAGAATTAGAAGGAGAAATAAATAATTTTATAGCCAAAAAAGTGGGGAAAATGGAAGCACAGAAAGTGAATATTAAAAAAATATTGTTATCCAAAATTAAAATCTTTCATAAATAAAAAAATATTATTTCATCGTGATACGTTCAATCAGTCATGCATTTTGACTTTGATATTTTGACAATTTTAAAATGAACAATTCCATAAAAACGCTTTAAAGCCAAATAGTTTTCCTACATATTGTTTTCACAGTTTCAAAGATCCTAGCTACACGAACAAAAAAAATTATCAGCTTAACCCACAGAGTCCAATGACCCACACTATTGTCGTGCTGACATGGACGTATTAACCCCACTGGTATTGATTCCGCAACTCACTTCAATACGACAATTACCCCTACGACAGTAAAATATTTGTTATAATGTACTACATTTACTTCTATTTCATTGTTTATTTCCCTCAGGGGAAAATATTTTCATTTTCATAGTCTAGGTTTGTTGTTAATGAAGAACAAATAACTGTTGTTATAATTTTCACAGGTGTAAACGTCAAACATAATTTATAAAATCATATTAATTAATATTTTAATATTAATATTTTCATATTATTTAATATAAAACAACAATTAGCTGTTGTTTTATATTAAAAACATATGTAGGATCTACTTCCAAATAGCTGGTCTATTTACTATACACCATATACAATACAAGAATTTGCTTTAAAGCCCCTCTAGGAGTTTCAACAATTCATCGCTTTTATTAATTTTGGATTTAAAAAATATTATAATAAATCGTTATTCGTAGTAAAAACATCGTCAAGCCATAAAAACATACTTTTCAATAACAAAAATGAACACGTCATTGAAAAATGTGCAAATAGCCATTAAATATTTATAAGAAGAGTTATATATAAGGAGAGAATTTAATAGAGTAAATAATAATTAAATGCTTCTAATATGGTTCAAAAATAATAAAAACCAAGCAACGAAATATCTGAATGTTTATACTATCCGTTATTAAAAAAAAGTGAAGTAGCAGATAGATATGACAAGACAGTCAAAATTCCTGCTGGATATATTAAAATTGTTATTATTTTTAAAGCAATGTGTTTTCATGGCCTATTTGACAGTTAAATTATTCAAATGCTTTTCTACAACTGTACAGATACGTTTCCACTCAATTTTAAAGGTATCTGTTAGTTTGAGGGTCATAAAAGCATTTGCTATTTCGTCTACCTTTTAGATGCAAACTAAGAATCAATTATTTCTTCTGTAATCCTTAAGAGTAAATATACATTTTTAATGTTCTATGTTATTCATTTTGCAACTCTTTGTAGTAAACTCTTACGTAATAAACCATTTAAAGTTTAAATATTAATATCATTAAGGGTAGAAGTTGTCTTTCTTTCAATGTAGACAAATTAGGGTATTCACTTTTTTAAATTCCTTCTATTAGCTGATAATCTCCTGATACACACACACACACACACACACACACACACACACACACACACACACACACACACACACACACACACGCATACACACACACACACACACACACACACACACACGCACACAAACACACACACACACACACACACACACACGCATACACACACGAACACACACACACACACACACACACACACACACATACATACACACACACATACACACACACACACACACACACACACACACACACACACACACACACACATATATATATATATATATATATATATATATATATTTATTTATTTATTTATATATTGTATAGATTTTCAATCGTTAATAAAATACGTTTTTGTTCATCCAATCAAGTTCAAACACATTTTATAAAATTCATAGTGGATGACAATTGATGTTAATACAGTTTTTTCAATTATTTATTCAATAATTAAATTATAAAATGTGAAGGTTTCAGCTGAACTCGAACTGAGAATCTTCATGTTCAAAGTCTAGTGCACCTTGGCACTCCACCAACTTTCCAATTCACACAAATATTTCTCACAGATGTATATGAATTGCCCCCCCCCATCAGGTTATCGTCGAATCCTCCATTGTACAACCTTAAACTGTTGCCATGGTTACCACACAATTTCATAATTAGTGAACTAGGGGTAACTAAAATCAAATTTTTCTTTGTTAACCTCAGTAAGAATTTACTTAAGCATTTTTTAAAAATATTACTTGTGTAACTGAATTAAAAACTGATAGGTTTTTCTGACCTGATCTGTGGTTAGGAAAAACTAGGAAGATCCAACACGATATACACCTGCAAATCCTGGGCACATTCAAGCTTTCCTTGCCGAACACAATACTCCTGTGATTCGTCTCACTCACTTTCCCCTGTCGTGGTTCCCTGCGACTTCTGTATATTTCGTAACCTGAAAGGAACTCGCTTTTAAGACAGGGAAACCATCATGCCGAATACGATGAACCAATTGAACACCATTCTGAAAGACGCTTTCCAAAAGTGTTTTCAAACAATGGCAGAATCGCTGGGACAAGTGTGTCGCACCAAGGAGTCTCCTTCGAATGGGGTTAAGTTTTTGTACTCTTAGTTCAGTTAATGTATTTTTAGCTACCAAAAGATACACATTTTCAACAGCCCATGTAACTCAGATAAATGTAACGCTTCTTGAATGTTCAAGCGTGTTGCTTTCAAATATCAAAATACCTGTGCTTATAGTGTTTAAAATAACCTGAAACGTAAACAGAGAATCTGCTAAAAAATGAAGATTTCCTTTAAAAATTTTTTTGCAATGTTTTTGTTACACAAGTGTATGCTTTGTCGGTTTGGTTGGTTTAGCCAACGCTCGTTCTTGGCATTTGAGCCATTCGATGCCGCGCCTCTCAGTCAGCGGGGTCCTCAGGGAAGCCGGAGAGGTCTGGACAAGCGTTTAGGTGTTCGCTGTCTATTCTGCCATTTTGCCAGAGGGGGCAGGTGGAGTCCACTACGCCGATCCAGTGGAAATGGTTCTGGATAGGCATGGTCAGTCAGTAGTCGAAATCTGACTACCGCTTCCACACGCGTATGGTTCTGGAAAACTGGCATTTGGAGATTAGAAGCTACCGTTTCTTATTTTTGGCCAGATCCGCCAATTTAGTCTGATTATGGGCATTGGCAAGACCGTTAATGATATTCCTTGCAGAGAATGCGTTTGTAGATTAAAGTTTTAATCAGCTAATAAATCAAATTATTTCTGGTACACAATGTTCAGCTTAGATACTCAGCAAAAGTAATAATTTAATAGTAACGAACACCAATTACGTAAAAATAAATTGAAATATCTAAAATTAGTTTTAATACAAAAATAGTCATCAGTGAGTATATTTACAAAAATCGAAACTACGAATTAACCCTTTAACTGAACTCAGTTGTAAATAGTTTATCATTTTTTGAGTTTATTCTCAACATGATGTTATTGAAAAGCGTTTGAAAAAATAAATAACTGTTCTCGAGTTAGTGTTTGTTAGTACTGTATTTGTTATTTAGGGTAGACCCTTACTTAATTGAAAACAAATAATATGTATATATATATCGTGATATTTCACGTACACTGACTGTATGAAGGTATTATTATTACCTACAGACAACATATGCAGACGACGTACTATTGTGTTTGTATTTTGACTTAGTTCTTTATATATATATATATATATATATATATATATATATATATATATATATATATACTTTCACTATACTGTATGTACATAAACAAGAATCTTACTTGGTATTTATGCGAGTTAACTTTCAAAGATTGGTAGTATCTCTATCATCAAGCATCACTGACCGGGGGTTGTAGTAGACTGCGAGTTGTGTAGAATTTCCGTTGTCACAAGGTGTGGTGTACCGTTATTTTTCTATTCTCGAATTCACTGCACTGTGGGAATTTTTTAAGTTTGCCTTTGGGTTAATTTTGTCTATTAGGTTGAATAATTTATCGTTTTTTTGTTTTATTTGTATTTGTTCGTTTATGATATTATATTTATGTTTATAAATTTGTAGTTGTTCCCAGATTGTCATTTTTTGACCTTTTTGTACTTTTTTTTATTAGGTGTACGTTTTCTAATGTGTGTTTGTTTTTGATGGCGTGTGTAGCTAAGTTTGAGTTATAAGTGTCAGGTTTGATGTATGCATTAAGGTGTTCTTGATATCTGTCTTTAATTTTTTTTTTTGTTTGGCCTATGCATATTTTATTACAGTCTGGGCATTCGATTTTGTATATTCCGTTATTAAGAGTGGGACATATTCTTTCCGGTTGGTTTATTTTATTGATTATGTTTCCTGAGTTTTTGTAAGCAATGTTAATATGATTATTTTTTAGTGTTTTAGTTATTCCTTTCATGTTGTGCCCCGTGTGTGTGAATGTGGCCCATTTTGTTGTTGTTTGTAGTTCGATTTTAGGTTGTTTTAATTTATTTAATAATTTAAATTACAACCCACGGTCAGTGATGCTTGATGATGGAGATACTACCAATCTTTGAAAGTTAACTCGCATAAATACCAAGTAAGATTGTTGTTTAAGTACATATAGTGAAATTGATAAGCTAATTCAAGAAAACTGTGTTGCAAAGCTATATATATTTATTTATTTAGTAACTTCAAAGTTTTTCATAATCAAGATGTATTTTATTCAACATTTACAAATTTGCTGAAGCTTTTCACTGGTGTACAGATCCAGCATTCTCAAAGTCTACTTAAGACTGTACAATGCTAGAACTGTACACCAGCAGTTATTAAATAATTATAATAAATCAAGAAAAAATAATCATCTTTATTATAATATATATATATATATATATATATATATATATATATATATATATATATATATGTGTGTGTGTGTGTGTGTGTGTGTGTGTGTATTAACTGCTACTCATTCTGTAGGGAAAACAGCTTTGCCACAAGTGATAGGTTATCTTGCTGGACAGATAGCCAGAACCTTGAAACTTTGCCTCACTCTGTTTGCCAAGAGTGAGCGCTGTACTTGCTTTTTCCTGCTTTGCGTAACGAATCCAAACAGAACGGAACGGCCTATCGAGACATGTTTTTATTATTTTCTTACTCTATTTATTACGTTATTAGTTCCATTTTATTTCCTTAAACGTAATCCTATCATGCGTTACGGAGAGAGTGTACAATGAACTTGTGCGGATATTGCACACACGCTACGAACAGTAAGGTGGCAGAAGATATATGTTTTCTTTAAACCTGATTAGACTATCCATGCTTAAAATTTTATAATAATCTGTGAGCTAATTCAATATACAATATTACTAGCTTTTTTACCAATTAATAAGTGAACAATAATTATAGTTTGATTTAAAGCAGAATAGGAACGGGTCTGTGGCGAATAGGGTAGGGATGCGGTGTTGTCAGTTTGAACACTGTGACAGTTTGCGACGAACGGAAGTTTAACGTAGAATTGCAATAAGGCTAATCGACTTGGCAGGATGAGGATTTCCCATTCCCCCAGACGACGACAGCCCCCATCCCTTCTGGCCGATTTTACTTTCGTCGAGTACTATTCTGTTTTAAATAAAACTATAGAATGTTCAATAGAAAAATCACCAAGATCAACAATTTTCGTTCGATGATTGTTTTTTTCACACGATGATATTTATTTTTCTGATACGATGCTACTTTACGTTTAGTAAAAACGTGCTAAATCTTTATCGGCCTAAATCCACTTCATACCTCTCAAGTACAGACATATTCTGGCTGAACCTATAGTTTACCAACTTGCGTCTTCGATTGGATGCCTCCGCTCCACACTTTATATCTACATTTTACTCCAAAGGTATGACGATTATCCATTAGACTACAGAATATGAGTGGTTCGTGTTTAAATATCCATCGTTTAAACTATACGTCTTTTTAATATTTTACGTAAACTTATAAATATGCGCCCTTCCCAGATTAAAAATATTATAATAACATTTAATATAAACAAAAGGTTTCGAAGTCAATTCCTACTTAAGTCAACAATTTTATTTGAGTTATTATTAAATAATTGTAACTTAACAATGTTAAATAAATAATGTAACATAACCTAAGTGTAAAACAGCTGTTCTACAACATAACCTATAACATGCGGTTGGATGAAATCATATGTTATCACTTATTTTAAGCTGATAGGAAATAACTATATTGTATAATTGTATACCTTACTCATTTTGTGAAAAGTTTTTCTACAGTATACAACTAAAATTAATTCATTATTAAATTTATGTAATGAATTATTATTTGAGAAAATTGTATAATCATCCACAAATACATCTAAATACATTAGATCTAAATACAAATCTTGTAATTTTAATGATTAAAAATTTAATAGGAATCGAATAACTCGTGGATCTTATTGTAAGTGACGTTTGGCGAAACTGTTTGAAACGGACTCTAGGTTAATAATCGTTTAACGCTTTCGAAAATGTATTTAATTTTCATCAAATTTTTCCATTGATTGTATTCTCGTTAAGTGTTTTTAAAAATTGAATCATATTATACGTCTAAGTAAGTTTTAATAGTATAAAGTTTTGCCATACAAATAATGATATGAAAGGATTGTATTGTTATATCAAGATTAAATCTTATTAATTTCATCTTGGTTAGAGTTTAAATCATCAGCCGTCTTTTTTAGCTTTTAATTTCTTTTAATATAGTTTCTGTCACGACCCCCTCCCTCAAATGTGATCAGTGCAATCGGAATATGGATTGGAGCTGGATATTAAATTAAACCAGATAATTTAATACACAACAATATTAATAAGTATATATTTATTTTTAACATATTACTAATATTAACATAATACGTCTTTATTTGTATTTGAAATTTAAGATCATAGAACTAAACTCAAATCTGTTCGAGGTTATGGATGTGACGTATTTATGTATGCGACATCAATAGAAACTTCAGTGTTTCTTTTCTGTGAAATCTGTAACTGCGATCTGTACAGTACGTTTTCTGATCGCGTAACTTCAGATTCAGAATGAGTGTTGTGAAAAAAACTCATAAGTATGATAAAACGTCTGATTAAATATTAAATCAGGTAGCATTTGGAGATCAAACGTACCCCGGTGGGGAAAATGAGGGTTTCTTAGTAAGTTTTCAAGTCTTGATACAAGACAAAATTATATTACTTTTTCATTATTTTACACGCCCCTCTCAGGTTGAGAATTCCTGCTCTACCTAAATAAAATAACATTCTTAATATACTCATCTTCACTTCTGTTAGGAATATTTGTATGTATTTTTCTGCCTTTCCTAACATTACATTAGGAAAGACAGTTGACATTCTTAATATACTCATATTCACTTCTGTTAGGAATATTTGTATGTATTTTTCTGCCTTTCCTAACATTACATTAGGAAAGACAGTTGACATTCTTAATATACTCATCTTCACTTCTGTTAGGAATATTTGTATGTATTTTTCTGCCTTTCCTAACATTACATTAGGAAAGACAGTTGACATTCTTAATATACTCATCTTCACTTCTGTTAGGAATATTTGTATGTATTTTTCTGCCTTTCCTAACATTACATTAGGAAAGACAGTAGACATTCTTAATATACTCATCTTCACTTCTGTTAGGAATATTTGTATTTATTTTTCTGCCTTTCCTAACATTACATTAGGAAAGACAGTTGACATTCTTAATATACTCATCTTCACTTCTGTTAGGAATATTTGTATGTATTTTTCTGCCTTTCCTAACATTACATTAGGAAAGACAGTTGACATTCTTAATATACTCATCTTCACTTCTGTTAGGAATATTTGTATGCATTTTTCTGCCTTTCCTAACATTACATTAGGAAAGACAGTTGACATTCTTAATATACTCATCTTCACTTCTGTTAGGAATATTTGTATGTATTTTTCTGCCTTTCCTAACATTACATTAGGAAAGACAGTTGACATTCTTAATATACTCATATTCACTTCTGTTAGGAATATTTGTATGTATTTTTCTGCCTTTCCTAACATTACATTCGGAAAGACAGTTGACATTCTTAATATACTCATATTCACTTCTGTTAGGAATATTTGTATGTATTTTTCTGCCTTTCCTAACATTACATTCGGAAAGACAGTTGACATTCTTAATATACTCATCTTCACTTCTGTTAGGAATATTTGTATGTATTTTTCTGCCTTTCCTAACATTACATTAGGAAAGACAGTTGACATTATTAATATACTCATCTTCACTTCTGTTAGGAATATTTGTATGTATTTTTCTGCCTTTCCTAACATTACATTAGGAAAGACAGTTGACATTATTAATATACTCATCTTCACTTCTGTTAGGAATATTTGTATGTATTTTTCTGCCTTTCCTAACATTACATTAGGAAAGACAGTTGACATTCTTAATATACTCATCTTCACTTCTGTTAGGAATATTTGTATGTATTTTTCTGCCTTTCCTAACATTACATTAGGAAAGACAGTTGACATTCTTAATATACTCATCTACACTTCTGTTAGGAATATTTGTATTTATTTTTCTGCCTTTCCTAACATTACATTAAGAAAGACAGTTGACATTATTAATATACTCATCTTCACTTCTGTTAGGAATATTTGTATGTATTTTTCTGCCTTTCCTAACATTACATTAGGAAAGACAGTTGACATTATTAATATACTCATCTTCACTTCTGTTAGGAATATTTGTATGTATTTTTCTGCCTTTCCTAACATTACATTAGGAAAGACAGTTGACATTATTAATATACTCATCTTCACTTCTGTTAGGAATATTTGTATGTATTTTTCTGCCTTTCCTAACATTACATTAGGAAAGACAGTTGACATTATTAATATACTCATCTTCACTTCTGTTAGGAATATTTGTATGTATTTTTCTGCCTTTCCTAACATTACATTAGGAAAGACAGTTGACATTATTAATATACTCATATTCACTTCTGTTAGGAATATTTGTATGTATTTTTCTGCCTTTCCTAACATTACTTTAGGAAAGACAGTTGACATTCTTAATATACTCATATTCACTTCTGTTAGGAATATTTGTATGTATTTTTCTGCCTTTCCTAACATTACATTAGGAAAGACAGTTGACATTCTTAATATACTCATCTTCACTTCTGTTAGGAATATTTGTATGTATTTTTCTGCCTTTCCTAACATTACATTAGGAAAGACAGTTGACATTCTTAATATACTCATATTCACTTCTGTTAGGAATATTTGTATGTATTTTTCTGCCTTTCCTAACATTACATTAGGAAAGACAGTTGACATTCTTAATATACTCATCTTCACTTCTGTTAGGAATATTAGTATGTATTTTTCTGCCTTTCCTAACATTACATTAGGAAAGACAGTTGACATTATTAATATACTCATCTTCACTTCTGTTAGGAATATTTGTATGTATTTTTCTGCCTTTCCTAACATTACATTAGGAAAGACAGTTGACATTATTAATATACTCATCTTCACTTCTGTTAGGAATATTTGTATGTATTTTTCTGCCTTTCCTAACATTACATTAGGAAAGACAGTTGACATTATTAATATACTCATCTTCACTTCTGTTAGGAATATTTGTATGTATTTTTCTGCCTTTCCTAACATTACATTAGGAAAGACAGTAGACATTCTTAATATACTCATATTCACTTCTGTTAGGAATATTTGTATGTATTTTTCTGCCTTTCCTAACATTACATTAGGAAAGACAGTTGACATTCTTAATATACTCATCTTCACTTCTGTTAGGAATATTTGTATGTATTTTTCTGCCTTTCCTAACATTACATTAGGAAAGACAGTAGACATTCTTAATATACTCATCTTCACTTCTGTTAGGAATATTTGTATGTATTTTTCTGCCTTTCCTAACATTACATTCGGAAAGACAGTTGACATTCTTAATATACTCATCTTCACTTCTGTTAGGAATATTTGTATGTATTTTTCTGCCTTTCCTAACATTACATTAGGAAAGACAGTTGACATTCTTAATATACTCATCTTCACTTCTGTTAGGAATATTTGTATGTATTTTTCTGCCTTTCCTAACATTACATTAGGAAAGACAGTTGACATTCTTAATATACTCATCTTCACTTCTGTTAGGAATATTTGTATGTATTTTTCTGCCTTTCCTAACATTACATTAGGAAAGACAGTTGACATTCTTAATATACTCATATTCACTTCTGTTAGGAATATTTGTATGTATTTTTCTGCCTTTCCTAACATTACATTAGGAAATACAGTTGACATTCTTAATATACTCATCTTCACTTCTGTTAGGAATATTTGTATGTATTTTTCTGCCTTTCCTAACATTACATTAGGAAAGACAGTTGACATTCTTAATATACTCATCTTCACTTCTGTTAGGAATATTTGTATGTATTTTTCTGCCTTTCCTAACATTACATTAGGAAAGACAGAATAACATAAGCCTACTCAAATGAATAAAGAAATAGTTTCTACAGCGTGGACGCAATCATGTAAGCATTGGGGTTTGAGCTACAAATAGTCTTGTTGGAATTAAATTCCTGACATTTATATAACCTAATCCTATGCATCGGTAATTCTCTACAGCCTTGATAAAGCAAATATAATGACCCTTATATATTTAGACTCAACGACTGAAACTTAATTCGGTACTTGTCATTAGGTAAAAATACATTCATGTATAGATATTGTTTAAAGATCAATTGTTTCACTCAGTTATCAACGTTTTGCTTCAACTTTCGTAAAAATTTGTATGTGATAGTAAAAAATAATTATGAATGAATAAATTTATAAAAGAAATAAAACTCCATACCTAAACATTTAAAAGTGGAGTATTTTGCCTCTACTGCAGAACTTGCCATAGAATATCAGAGGCGCCAAGATCTGGCATCGGATAACGTAAAGTACCTTGTAAAGTTTAGTAATCAAATCAATTAACAAAACTGATTAAGTACAATTGCAGAATTAGGTAGTAGTGTATCAGGAATAGTGAAAGACCTTCTTCTCTAACAAACAACAGGATATAAGAGAATGAAGATAAAACAAACAGAACACAAATACAAATCTAAGTAACCAATCGGATTGCCTTAGCTGCTAGTGGTTCGAGGACATTCAGTCAGGATAGAAACATTGTAGGCTTATCTAATTTTATTGGATATTTTACATTTGAAGGTTTTTGAACACATGACGACTTTGACTTCAGTCGTACTTAAGAAAAAGAATAAAATCTTATTTTATTGTTAAAGTTATAAGTCATAGGATATTCTCAGTTTCTACAGCCATCTTTCCTAGATTTGTCATTGTATTATCACTTTACGCGTTTTGGGAGCTCTTTGTCTACTTAGATGTGTTTTTTAAGTAAGGCCCTTCTCTATATTTTTAACAATTAGTTCGTCTGTTCGAATACATCTGAAAGAAATTCTCAAACATATGGAATGCCGAATACTGTCTCCGGCTCACGAGAAGAGCCCTGACCTAAGGCAGGTCTTTCCCAAAAACATTTTGTCGGAAAACGTCAGATTTACATACATTTACAATGCAGAAACGGGATCATATATAATTTATTTTGTGCACCCTTTCTCATTAAAATTAGTACTTTTACTTATCTCTAAATACTTAAATTACTAAAATATAACTACTAAAAAACTACCGTAACGTAAGGTTATGTTTGTAAGTCATGAATACATCGACAGCGCATGCGCAGAACTGAAAACCGAGAGTGACTCATTTCCTCACCAGGGTTTTCTCGTGAGCCGCTGATTATAGCTAGTAGCCCCATGACAGTACTGCCGCCAGAGGCACTCCATCTTAAACTTTGACAAACCTGTATTTGGCCGTCCAGATCGTCTGTGGGATTTTACCCCTTAAACAGTGGATATGACTATATGCAGAGGGCAAAATATAATAAACAATATTAAACTATTTAAAGTCATACAAGTTTGTTATCACATAAAACAATAATAATTATAAAATTATGCTTATAATGTCAATATCAAGAGCACAGTGGTACAATATATAACAATGAAAATATTGGAAACAACCCCAATACCACAAAAATAATAAAAAATAACAGATAATAGAAGTTACTTAAGAAATAACCCTTATGCTTACATTTCGATGACCATGTCATCAACAAATGTTCTTATAACAAATATACAATCTAGCAAACAAGAAGTTACAAACTAGAGTGACCACTATAGAGGTCAGTTGAGTTTGTAAATTAATGTAATCTAGATTGTAATTTTTTAATAAGACCCTCTATTGATGATGACATGATCATCGAAATGTACATAAGGGTTTAATCTTAAATAACTTGTATTATCTGTTATTTTTGAGATATTGGATTTTATTTCCAATATTTACATTGTATAATAAAATTTAATTCAAATTTTTACTTATCAAAATATAAGAATAAGGCATTTCTTTGATATTAGAATAAGGCTGCATAAATTTAGTCCTTCAACAATGTAATACATAAAGTTGTTATAAAAACCGTTTATGAACTTATTAACAATGTGAAAAAATGTCTCAATAGATTTTGAAAGTCGGGATACTACCGTCATTTTTCGTACGAAGGAACTCCCCAAATTATTAACTTTAAAAAAAATGCATTTAGTAACTCACTTAGAAAGCAGGAAAGTGGGATGTTTTGGGGTTTACGCAAACCAAAAATTGAAGCCAAATCTTCAAACCCTAAAGCAAAGCTTATAAAATTCAATGTTATTTTACTAGATAGTACATTATTAATGTTGATTGAAGTTGGGAGAACTATTAACTACCTTTAGATCATTATGATGATTTAAGGGTGGGGGGGGGTCAGTAGTAACGCGAACCAAGCGTCATCCAAGGAATGTAATGTGAACAGAAGTTATACAGCCCAATATTATTCCAGGTTTGACTTTAACTTCTCATTTTTAACTTGAGTTAAGTCCACTTGGGGAAGAACATTATGAAATTCTCTAGTGGAGATCAGATCCAGGACCTTTAGGTTAGAAATAATAATAATAAAACAAGTAATAAAAAAAAAATCATTTTCAAAACATTTCCTACTGAGATCAAGAAAGAAACATTTTACTGAGTTACTTTCCATTTTATAATTACAATTATTATAAATATGAAACAATCACAATATTAAGGTACCAAAATAGAATGCGAATTTCCTTGCAATTTTCCATTTCCCTCTATATAAAATAAATGGTATATTGGGCCCTATTATTTTTGTTGTTACTATTTATTTCTTTTTGTTTTTTTTTCATCTATTTTGATTTTGTTTTCTTTTCGAATTTATGAAGCTAATGGGGGTCTATAATTTCTCATTCTATCTATTCCTTATAACACTTCATTATTGCAAGTAACCTTTCTCTTATAACTTTATATACATCCTTAAGTAATTGATTTCTAGTTATGGAAAAGTTAGCTCAGTAACAAGGTGCTGGATTTCCAACATGTAGTCATTCATTTTGAATCCGAAAGAGACATCAAATTTTTTGAATTTAAATAATGAATAAACATTTGAAAAAACTGTATTTACATAAATTGTCACCCACTGCAGTTTAAAAAAATGTATTTGAAGTTGATTAGATGGATAAAAACGTATTTTATCAACGATTGAAAATTTGTACAAGATATATATAAAGAGAATGTGGCTAATAGAAGGAATTAAAAAAAAACTAATATACTAATCTATGTCGTTAAGAAACTGCATTTAATCTGACGATTAAAATGGCAGTGTGTATTGGAAATATCGTTTTGCACTAATAAGACGTACTTTTTAATGTTAAAAAATGATTCTAAAGACTTGTTTCACTCGTTATAACTACATTAACTTTTGTATCGCCTAGCTTAAACCATTTCCTTTATTCGTAGAGTGAATATTTCCGTCTGGCGGCTCTGCGACCCCAGTTCAGCCAGTGCCTACTAGATGATGTAAAAGCCTGTTCATCTTTACTTAATTAATGCTCATTAGATTTATGCTTCTTCTCAGCAAGTAAGTGTAATTTTAGTTCAAGCCTGCCCAGTAGATCAATAACATGTCAAACGGCAATAGAAGGCTGTGTGAATTGGATGTTTATTGTAAGGTCAGATTTGTTAGCGCTCTGCTGATGTGTTATCACTCGTCTAGTAATTGATTATTACCATCAAATTGATCATGCGAACAGTCGATTCTTTCTATTGACGAGGATGTCAATTTGAAAACAGTGATTTCTTTTCTGTGTTAGTCCACTGGATATGTTCAAATTTCTTATTAAATATAACTTCACTAACTAAAAGTTATAAGAAGGAAAGGGATCTGAAAAAATAAACTATATTGTTACTTTCCCTGCAAAAAAAAAAATATTACCCACAAATAATTTCACAACGGTAAAAGTTAAAATAGTTTACTCTAAACCTCACTACACATTAGTTTATTAAATCAAACACACTAGTTTATTAAAGCTAACAGGTTAGTTTCGACGACGATATCGCCTTCATCAGTTTGGCTATTCTGGGTAGTGGTAGCCAAGTACTGATGAAGGCGAAATCGTCGTCGAAACTAGACTGTTTGTCTTAATAAACTAGTGTGTTTGTTTTAATAAACTCGTGCAGTGAGATTTAAAGTAAACTATTATGATTTTTCCTGCTGTGAATTGTTCTCACTATCTTAGCTCTAATTAACTTTATAACTGAAGTAAATTGTTTCCGAAATAGATTTTGCTTTCTGATAATACACACCCTAAGCGTTAATAGTTTTTAAACTTTTATTCAACTCATGTAGTATATCTGTCTGTCTAAGAACAGTGGATTTAATTCAGAATTAGGAACACATATTTGACGAACTTCCTTTCTAGGTAGCAACGTTTAGCACATTATCATACATTTCGAAAAAAATCCGATTTGTTTTAAAATTAAGATGAGGAAAATTATAAAATAAAATTTTGAGTTATTCATTTCAAACTCTGTAGCAAAAATTTCCAAAGTCGAACTAAGCTAAAATATGTCATAGTCGGGTGCCCATAATCAAATAAGAATTACAAAAACAAAATTTTAAAAAGTATTTTAAAACTGGTTTTTATTTCTAAATGATTGAAAAAATCAAATAATGTTTACTATGGGAACAATATCCTTCTTTATAATTGAAATTGAAGATGCGGTGTACTTATTATATATTTCATACCTAAAAGATATATGTACTTTCACAAAAATTGTTTATGAAATTTTATAAAAATAACACTTTTTGAAAATAAAATATTACTTCCACGTTGCCTTTTCATTTTTGATCGTAAACATTCCAAGGCAGAAGAAAAACGTTATAAATTGTTTTTTTATAGATCATTTCGAAAGAAGAACGCGTTTTAAAATCTTTCTTTCAAATATTTTCTTTTACTTCAGACACTTTGTTAGTAAATTAACAAAATAACCGTCAGTTATTTATACATTAGTGCCTAGGGTTTTTCAGTCAGTACTTACTTTGGCTTTACTAAAACACATTTATTATTATCACGTGTTTAAACTTAGCCTTTATAAAACTTCAATGCTTACTAACTCCTCTGATTTACTGTTTCAGTTCATAAAGTTTAAGCTAATATTTCTTTTATTAAATGTCATACTCGAAATGTAAACGTGTTTTAGAAAGAACAGAAAAGTTCACCTTCGCTACAGTTACATACTTCCTTGAGTTAACACGAAAAGAATCGTCAACACGAAGACGAGATTAGAGGTGGCCAATAATCAGGATTCTTTGCTCGGAACACAACAAATTGGATTACGGGTGTGGCCCGAGTTGACAGCATTGATTACAACCGTGTGTTTGTAAGACTAGCGTGACGAACCTAACCTATGTTTCTAACTCGGGCATTACTCGATTTGATTTGTTTAGGCCGGAATGTGGGCCAAAGCTCTCGCTGAGTTCACGAGCTGGGAACAGTCATACGAAAATATTACGTCATTGCCAATATAACAGACCTTTGGAAACCTTTAGGTTCTTTTAGTATTTGTAAATATTAAGAAAGAAGAACAGACTCTTTAAATAACTCAGTCGCAGCGGCAAGAACTATGTGAAACAGTTCAGTGTTGTAGAAAAACTCTTTCTGTCAACATTTTGTATTAATTAACCGAATTGAAATAGCTGTCAGCGATTCCTTTGATTCTTTATTTAACACTGCGCAACGACAACAGACGTCTTTATAACCGCCTATACAGAAACACTTGCAAATTAACACTCGTTCAATTATTTGAAAGTCATTTCCTTAACCGACATCCCTGAATCGGTAATTTCAGTAACACTTGACGCGTATCGGAACATGACCATCTACTGAAGTGTTACACAGTACAACTCAGTGCTATTAGACGAAGTTATAATAATGATTCGGTCTTGGCCGTTTGCAAAACTGAATGTCGATAGTGGGCCATACCCTTGCCCGACTGCCGACTACACTCTCACTAATTCAACACTGCCACCATATTAATCGTAGTGAACAAGCCCAACAAAGAGCCGTAGAGAGGAGGGGTATAAATTTGTTTAAAACTTGCAGTTTTTGTGTTGTACATCATGAGGCTTTTTTATAAATTACTATTTTTGCTATCACTTGGTTAAAAAAACACTACTTACTTATATTTTTCAGCAGACGCACTAGGTCAGTGCTTTGTTCAATGCTGTAAGTCACGGACAAAACTCACAGCATCGAACAATGCACCGACCTAGTTCGAAACACGTGTACTGAAAAATATTCGTAAGTAGTGATTTTTTTTGCAAAGTGAGACCAAATACAGTAAATTTGGTTAATTAAAAGCATCTTTTAATAAAAAATTTTTAAACAAGCTTAAATTCGTTGTAGAACATTGTTCCACATCCTGGACTTGAATCCTCTTCATAGAGAAAGTTTCATTTCGTATAAAGCACATGCTGGAAAACTCACAATTCCTCTCCCTCTAAACATGGGCTTAACGAAAGTGATTTTGATTGAGATTAATATTAGAAAATTCATCGACTCTCTAAACTACATGACGTCATCGGGGCTTCTAAAGTTCTTCGATCTTCCGCCCGAAAAAATAAAATGTTACTTCTCCCAACCTCTCGTCGGCCAACCAAAATGCTACCTCCCAAATGAACGTTGGCCAACCAAAATGTTACCTCCGAAAATGGTACGCCGGCCAACCAATCTCCTGAAGGTATTCTACTGCCCAGAGTGTGTGAGAGGTAAGAAGAAAATAGTGGAATAAAGGTTTTTCTACGTCGAGAATCTGACGCAACCCACATGATGCGTTCTCTAAGCTCAATCGGTTAATAGTTGGTAAATAGTAATAAGAGCGAGGCTATACAGTACGTTGAGGCGAGGCTATACAGTACGTTGAGGCGAAGCTATACAGTACGTTGAGACGAGGCTATACAGTACGTTGAGGCGAGGCTATACAGTACGTTGAGGCGAGGCTATACAGTACGTTGAGACGAGGCTGTACAGTACATTGAGACGAGGCTATACAGTACGTTGAGGTGAGGCTATACATTACGTTGAGACGAGGCTATACAGTACGTTGAGGCGAGGCTATACAGTACGTTAAGACGTGGCTATACAGTACGTTGAGGCGAGGCTATACAGTACGTTGAGACGAGGCTATACAGTACATTGAGACGAGGCTATACAGTACGTTGAGGCGAGGCTATACAGTACGTTGAGGCGACGCTATACAGTACGTTGAGGCGAGGCTATACAGTACGTTGATGGATGCTCGTTCTATCGTTAGGTGTGTAGTATGGGAAGTACCCTGTTTGCCATCCAACCGTACACGTGGACAACAACTAGTGCAGACAGTGAGCAATAAACGCAGAAGGACTTTTGAAGTAAGTTCTCCCACCACTTGACCGGTTTTGTCATGTGCTCTCTATGACACTCCACGGTAAATTAATGCTTATCAAGTGTAGGACATGTCGGCAGATATTGGGTACTGCATCGAGAAACGGGGTTTGTCAGGAGCTTGAATCATGGGCAGTATAAATGAAAATTAGAAAACATTTACACCATACTGGAAAAGATCGACCTGTGGGAGTTCGGAATTGCCTGTTTCATCAAAGGTAACGATCTCTTTGTCAATTACATCAACCAATTTCTGAAGATACAGCAGGAGGCCTCAGGATAACCCGATTGCTGTGTTAGCGAAGAGGAAAGACGTACGTCTAGAATTGATTCGTTCATGAAAACAAGATCTGGCAACATTGGATAAAAGGACTCATATCCTGATGAAGCTGAGAGATCTTGGTCCGGAAAACATCAGGCAGATGGGATACCAGACTTAATTTTCAATCATCTGCCAAACCTCCGAATCACTCAAAATGACATCACCATCCATACAGGTAAACAAAATTCAAGAGATCAATGAGTGATCGTAGTCAATCTACAGTTTATCTGAAAAGATCTGTTGCATTTGTCTTGTCAGTTGTAATTGCAGCTCACACTGGCGCCCAAGTCTGACTAAAGTTCTGGGTACATCAAGATAATTTGGGGAGGCAAGTCTTGTATTACGACACTGATATTGTTATATATTACCACAATTCTTGAACGCCCATGGTACAGACAGGAGACCTTCCAAGACATATGACTGACAACTTTCGACATAAGTACTGTCGTTTGCCACAAACACATTGCGTACTGCCTGCAAGTGAAAGGCCTGACGATAACCCTCCGCACGACCGGCTTAGGGAGCTTTAAATCTCTGAAATCCTAGATTTCAGTTTAAATACTTGTCTCACAGGTACCCGCTTCAGAAATACGTAAGGCAAAAGGCGAACTAGTTACCACTAAAGAATAGAAACAGTTTAAAATAACAGTGTACTCTAGGGAAAGCAAGAGTGATTTAGACTCATTTCCTTACGGCTACAATAAGAAAACATGACATCCTGATACACACGATTAATTCCTACGATTTTAAAGATAGAAGTTAACTTTTGCCTGTAAATCATGTTTTAAGGATTCACATCAGAGTAGGGTGTAAATTATTTTTTGGTTCTTAGCTGAGAAAATAATTCGAATTATGTAATAAGGTAAGCTTTCTTGAGGATCTTATTCTTTTTTAACATGAATTTTCTTATTTATACTTCGACTTTTAAGCTATCTAAAATTTTATAAGATAGCATTAAAGCCGCCCATTCTATTATTCTAGCTAAATCTATGATGGGAATGTTTAGTGTCTAAGTCAAAAAAGGCTTTCATAAATAATTTCCTATCTGAGCCAGCTGCAGCCGGTACAAAACTCTAAATCCTTTTACATCTAAGTTCGTGTTATTATAAGTATTATCATTGTATTTGGGCGATTTTCCTATTACAATTTCCCTTTCTGGCTATTCGATCTGCCAGTCAGTTGGCTATATTTAATAACTAAAAACGTTTGAGAAAAAGTAAATATTTGCATTATGGATAGTTATTAATTTTTTACTCCGTTCACATAAGGTGGTCAGTGGTTGACAATTTTATGGTTAGGTTACGTTACTACTAAAACATTTAGTACAATTATGATGTTTGTCATTTAACAATTGTATACGTTTAATTTAAATATATAAAACCTCTATAGGCCTACCACAAATACCTTTTCCATTTATTTAACACCTTATCTATATTTCGATTGCACAGCAATCATCCTCAGAGATAATTTACTCTTTGTTTGTTTTGTACAAACCAGATCGTTTGTTTTGTAAATTACCTCTGAGGATGACTGTTATTCAATCGAAATGTACATAAGATGTTATTTAAATGAAAAAGGTATTTATGGTATAGAGGGTTTATTTATTTAAATTAAACATTACGTCACAGTTGATTTATGTTATAATTGAATACGTTGTGCAAAATAGTTTAGAGTTGTTTCCAAAACGATAAACGTAGGTTCGATGTTTATATTACGTTTATAAGTACGTGCAGTGTGAGTTATAGTAAGCATGTACATATTTACTAGTAAATATTCTACTGTATTATTATGTATAGAACTAAATTAATACTAATAAATATGTATTATTACGGTACTTTTGTATATTCCATAGAATAAACAACATAAAATTGTTAATTTACAGCACGAATTTTGTATACTATGAATTCGTATAGAAATATAATTTAAATAATGTTTTAGTTCGTGTCAAGGGCTGTCTCTTTTCTTGAGTTAGCACGAGAAACTCTATCTGTCTAAATGTATCTAATTGTAAATTATACTTCTACAAAAACACAGTACATATAGAGCTTTTACAACTTTATAAAACATATTAAGTGTTAATATACTTTAATCATTGACTTCTGATTATGGTAGAGTATTCTTATATTTTATCACTTATTTTTAATACATATTTTTGTTTTAATCCTTAACTGTTTTGGTAAATAACTAGGGATCGAACTCTCGATTCAACCTTTTTATAACCTTCTTAAGGCTTGTACGTAAACTCAGATCACGTTTCAATTTTGTAAAAATAACCTTATCAAAACACTTTAAAATATATTTGCATATACAAATGTATGCAACATATATAAAACGGTCTAAAAGAGCTAGAACAGTAAAACTAGACACAGTAATAATAAAATAATAAATAATAACTGAAATTAAAATATCGATTACTTTAATATACGTTTACCAATAATATTAAATGTAACTATATGTTTCCGATACCCAATACTACACGCACAGTATTGGCTTAACGGTTGCTTTTTAACTTTTTGATAATTAATATTAAATTGGCGTTGCTCTTGAAATTTAATCCTTTTAAAAATAATGTATCATATATAAAGAGTATTGTATAAAGTCGATTCAGTTTTTATTTGATAAAATAACTTGATTTTATGTAACTGCTCCAGACTGAACCTTTATTAACAATCTTACTTTAAACACGTACTGTATTAAGACAGAGAATGTACTGAAATCATTTTTTATTGTACAAAATTCAAGACAAAATAACAATTTTTTATTTTGCTTAAAATAATATTCATTAAATCTCATATTTTAAAGTAGATTTGCTTATAGTGTTTGTTATTTTATTAATTGGCTACATAAATAATAATGTAGGTAAATAATGTTATTTACAGTCTGTAAAATGTCTTTTACTTTCACAGAAACTCTATTTGAGTTTTGTGAACAATTCGTTTTTTTTATATCTATAAATAGCTTGAAATCTTGTTTTATGGGTTTCAAAAAGTAGGTAGTTAAAGGAGAAGAAGAAATATCATAAAAGCAACGAATACAGTACGTAAGAAAGCGCACAGATTTAAAATTACTCCGACGTGCTAACTGCTTGACGAGACTCTGGCATCTTTTGAACAATGACTGCTGGTACAGAAATGCTTAAAATCCGTTGGGACTTTTCCTTTTAACGGTCATGATTGTTCTTTGTGGTTTCGCTCGTATATCTCGTAGTATTTAAGTAGTTTTATCACGTGATCTTTTAGCGGCTCGATTCGGAAGTGTCAACGACCACTCGTCAGAAATAACTGGTCATGAGGAAGTGAACGCGTGGAACGTGACAAGAAGGAATAGTGATATCGGACTGTAATCTGGCGGGTTTCGGGACAGAGCTCGTCAAGTTTCCGAGGAACGTCGAAGAGCACAACAGAATTTTGATGTGAGGTCGTGGGCTATGGAATGAGGAAACGCAGGCACTCGAGATAGGGTGCATCCTATAATATTTGTACTCGTCTTCCAGACTTCGACGCTTACAGACTTCATAACAGATGTAATGTTGTCTTAGTTGCATAGCGATAAGTAAAGAGGAAGACGACAAGGCCATTTATCCATGGCCTATAAGGAATTGGGTTTCCTCATTATTATAAGAGAGTAATATTGTGAAACAGATCTTTCTATTTCGAAACATTTTATTATTTCATTACTAAAACTCTGAGGGACCTTATCGGTGTAGAGCACTTAGCTGCAGCCTTTGTACTCTCTTCCCATCCCTACCACAGGACTAGCTTAGAGGATACCTACCTCTTTGCAGAAATCAAGTACCCACCTGATCCTAAATCTTCTGATATTCTCTGGTGTACATACCTGTTAGTCAAACCAATTTCTCTTTACAGCTCCCAAAGCAGGGTACTACAAAGTACGTGGATTGGGCTTTCCTCTTGGTCCTCGTCGCATCAGGGGACCTAGATCTTCCAATTTTGTATTGGAACCCCCTCAGATTCCCATGGCCTATGGCCAGCTCTATAGTAACTCTGAATTGAGGTCTACTTAAGGAGAGTAGTTCTTTGCCCACAAGTTTCCCGAGTAACCCCGCAGTACCTTGGATTTGTTACACCCCATGTTCACATTCCATTCTTTCCTGCAAAACCTGTCTATATGTACCGTGATCCTCTTGCGCCCCTCCTGAGGCGGCATGCCCACTGCCCTCAGCAACGGTCCTTGAGTTATACACCCTTGTTTTGCTAAGGCGTCAGCTCTCTCATTCCCTATCCAGCCAGAATATTTCGAAACATACTAATCATCTAATTTCTTTAATTTTTATATAACGTTAAAAGATTTTAACATTTTCAAAATTATGTAAACTGAAACAAATTGTCCTAATCACAAACAAACTATTTCCTGAAACTAAAAAAAACAATATTTCTAGTTGTTTTAGTGTTTGAGTTGAACGCTCAGCACAACCAAACTTTTTTAAGGAGTTCTCTCATTTCGTTGCTTGTCCGAATTTATTGAAACGACAAAGCTCCTCTGCGATATTTAATCAAATCAAGTGTTTAAATACGTTACCTTACTACAACATTGTGACGTCATAACCTATTGTACGTTAAACCTAACCTGCAGTTAAATTGCTTCAGTCTCTTATCTTTTAACGGCCTAAACTGTACGATAACGGCAAGAATTTTTTCCTGTACTAGTTACTACTTCCGTTTCGTTGAGTTCTAATTCCTTTGTCTTCTAGCCTTAAATATGTTATCGATCACTATGTATTTATCCAGTCTTACGGATGTTTTATCCGTATAAACGACATTGTGGGTGATTCAAAACACAAGAGGAAAATATAATAGGTTTCTCTCCTTTTATTTGACAAACCTTGGTTTACGTAAGTTGTATCTGTGATATAATGGCTGCACCTATATTTGCAAGTAGAAACCATGGCCTGTAGCTAGTTAGAGAGGAGGAGGGGGGACGACATTGTGAAGGCCGAGAAACGAATCCAGGTCAGGAGATGGAGGTTGCGATTTGTGTTCACTGTGCAACGGCTAAGCAACTTGACGTGGGAAACTGGTCAGGGGTAATAAATGCCAAATTACAGTAGTAGTGCATGCTAAATAAGGCTAGGAGAAAAACATCTGTTGTCAAAACAATTTATAAAAAAATATAGGCTATATGAATAATCGCTCAATAGTTGTATTCAATTACCTGTTTAAAATCGGTTGATTCATTTATTTAGGGAGCGTTGTGGGTGTGTGTGTGTGTAAGAGAGAGTGTGTATGTGTGTGTGTTGTGTGTGTGTGTGTGTGTGTGTGTGTGTGTGTTGTGTGAATGTGTGTGTGTGTGTGTGTGTGTGTGTGTGTGTGTGTGTGTGTGTGTGTGTGTGTGTGTGTGTGTGTGTGTGTTGGGTGTGTGTGTGTGTGTTGGGTGTGTGTGTGTGTGTGTTGGGTGTGTGTGTGTGCGCGCGCGCTCGCGGGTGTGTGTGTGTTTTAAAGGAGTTTTCTCAACAGTTTTAGATTTTTATGGCTCTATTACAGGGACTTATTGATTTGCACTCGAAAATAGAACAAAGAAAAATAACAAAAACATGAAGGTATACAGCTGTAAGTATTGATTTGGTATAAACAGGTTTACCTAAAGCTGAAGGAAATCTGTGAGTATAGTACTCGATGCTCCCTAGAGGTTAACCTCAACAAATAGGCCTACAGACTTTAAGACCTACGAAAATATAATACTAAAATTTAGCATTTCTTATCTATAGTTTCGTAAAATGCCTATTGAATTAAACCATAGAACGTTTAGTAAGATAATTCGTAAAGAACCTTCTCCTGCAATATGTTGTATAAACAGTATTTCGTAAATACTCTAAAACCTTTTGCCAATCTGTGAATAACGGTAATGTAGACTCGAATCCATAAAAGAAAGAAATATTCAATGATTGATCCGATAGGAGTTTTCATTATTAATTTCGATACTTTTCCCATTTAGCTTTCATTCCTAAGTCCTTTACCTAGGTAAAGGCTCAGTTTTCCTCTATTTGGGAATGTTTTGCTTCACATTATTTAAAAAAAGAGCATCGGTAAAGCTTTAATTAAGCTCTTACCCAAGATTCCGACTACAGTGTCACATGTCGTACTCTGTGGCTTTGGAACATGGTCGCGATTAGAGGGGAAACATTGATGTCGAGTGCTCGAAAATGAAATTCGAATGGAATATCACAGAACGTAACGGAGACTAGTTCGGATAACGGAATATACATATTTGCTGGACGTGCATACACAGACAGTTGCGTTTTATAAACATCATTAAGGTTGTTAAATGTCAGGTTAGCTTGAAGAAGACAGGTCACGTGGTTAGAAGGAAATATACTACTTTTACTAGGGTATCCGATGTATGAAGATTTTGGTTACAATAGCCCTTGGTATGGAGTGTTTCCCTCCTGTACGTTCAATTCTGATTTCAATGCTTTATTTTGAGAATAGTTTCTCAGATATTTATATATGCTTTTATATACGTCTGTGGGGGGGGGGTATACGTAGGCCTATAACCCATGGTGGTATTATATGGTCAATAATCTCGTGAATATGTAGAGGAAATATGAGGTCTTTGAGAAACCAATGTAGGGCTTATCGTTTCCTGGGCACGAAGACTGCAGTCAGGAATTCCACAAAATTAAGTATAATACAGGATATATACAATATCAAGAGCACAGTGGTACAATATATTACAAAAATATAGGTGAAAAAACCCCAAAACCACAAAAATTAATCTAAAAATAACTAAAATAAGTTACCTAAGATTAAACCCTTATGTGCATTTCGATGACAAAGTCATCATCTTCAGAGGTTCCTATTACAAAAGTACAATCTAGAATACAAAGAAATTATCAAACTAGACTGATTAGGGTTAATTTCTTTGTATTCTAGATTGCACTTTTGTAATAGGAACCTCTGAAGATGATGATTTTGTCATCGAAATGTACATAAGGATTTAATCTTACGTTTTTTGTTTAATTTTTGTGGTTTTGGGGTTTTTTCACCTATATTTTTGTAATATAATACAGGATATTAAGATATGTTACGGTTGAAGTAAGTAATGGAAAATGCATTGTTTTAAAATTAATCACATATATCAAAATCTTTTGCATTCATATTTCATTTAATTTGATTTAAATTTCATTTAAAGTTGGTCAACAGGCCTATATGAAACGACAAACATTTTAAGCTTTGGCCGCCGTGGGAGATTGATAGTTGTTCAGTCCGGACAAACTACCCGAATGCGGTTCTTGATGTGATTGTATTTATTATCTATCATTGTAGCAACGTCTCATGGCAGTTTAAATAGCGCGCCTGTCTTATTAAATTCCTTCTATTAGCTCACACTATACAGATATATATCTTGTACAAATTTTCAATAGTTAATAAAATACGTTTTTATTCATTCAATCAAGCTCAAATACATTTTTTAAGAAACTTATAGTGGGTGACAATTGATGTTAACAACGTTTTTTTCAAATATTTATTCATTAATTAAATTATGAAAATTTGAGGGTCTATCCGGATTCGAACTATGAATCTTCATGTTTAAAGTCTAGCTCGCTTAGGCACTGCGTCAACTTTCCAATACCAAGAAATGAATTTCTCAAAGACGTATATAGTCCCCCCCTTTAGTTGTCGTTGAAACCTCAATTGTACAACCTTAAATTGATGCCACGGTTACCACAAAATATCACAAATAGTGCTGTAAGGTTAAAAATGAATGAAACGAATAAAATTAGCAAACTGAAAATAAGCAAACAATGATAAAATTTCTCTTTCTTGACCTCAGTAGGGATTTACTTTTAAAATGTTTTTAATATTACTTGTTAAACGGTTATTTTCACGTGGTGCATCAAGTGTAACACCCATTGGAAGATCGGTCAGAAGTTAAAAGTAAGGCGAACGTAATAAATTGAAAATTCTATGTTCGGTGTGATACCGTCCAATATTAGGCTAATATTAACAATTTTTGTCAGAATTAACAAGATCAAACATGAAAATATGCTTTTTCAGAATCTAACAACAAAGTAAAATTTATAGTGGATAAATACGAAAGATTTAATCTCTGCTGTTACACCAATATTTAGTAAAATAGTTCCATTTAGGAACAAGGAAAGTACAAGACAGTATCTAGTAAAGAAAATCATGAATAGAGGTGAAACCAACAAACCCCTTAACCGAACGAAGGTCGTGGCGTAGAGTGTCTCTGTACAAATCGGGTCTATTCAGGGAAACAACCTTGACCTTGCGACATAATTTTCCCCTATTTACAGTATCGGTGAAACCGTTACAGCATTTCCTTATCACAACCTTTATTCCATCGAATCTTCCTCATCTCCCTTCAAACACGGAAAAATAATGTAAGACTTATAGCTTCCTTCGTACCCTATAGAGAGTGGGTTTACTTCAGAGTATCAGCTATCTAAAAACGTAATGCCATACACGTAATGCCACATAGGCCATTCCTATAGCTCCAGATGTTTGTCCCTTCCTTTAAGGCTATTGTAATTCACAGTTATTTTCTACTCGTCATTGATGACAATAGTCAAACTATGACCTTGAAATTAAAAAAGACCTCGGCCATATACTGTCTTAAAGAAGAGCAATGGATAAACAAGTCGGTGTAAAAAAACATTTTAGTTTTTTTCAGTTTGTTTATTTATGATATTTTATGGTACCCATGGCAACACATTAACGTTGTAAAATAGAGGTTTAGATGACAACCAGATGGGGGGGGGATTTCATATACGTCTTTGAGAAATTAATTACTTTGTATTGGAAAGCTCTCGCAGTGCCAAAGCGAGCTAGACTCTGAACATGAAGATTCACAGTTCGAATCCAGATAGACCTACAATTTTTTAAAATTTATTTATTAAATAAATATTTGAAAAAACTTTATTAACTTCAGTTGTCATCCACTATATGTTTAAAAAAATATATTTGAGCTTGATTGGATGAATAAAAACGTATTTTATTAACGATTGAATATTTGTACAAGATGTATATCAGGAGAGTGTGAGGCAATAGAAGGAATTTAATAAGACAAGCTTTTGGCATTTACTATACTTAGTTAGGATGAAAAACAACACCCCTTTTATTGTAAGAATGTCAATTAGAAGATGTATCGCTATAGATGTAATTAAAAATTTGTACATAAAACTTGTATAAAAAATTAATAAAACTAAAGAGGCCTGTGAGAACTGAAGAGAACTGAGGCTCGTGAGCCTTTACAGTGTAAAAGTTTTGTATTTTATTTTATTTATTTTAACAAAATATTTAGAAACATTATGGTTAGTTTTAAATTTAGGCCTATCAGTAGCAATATAAAGATAGCCTCTTCAACAAACGCGAACAAACACATACAAACAAGCACACAATAATTGAATGATATTTTCTCATTTAGTAATTTATATCTTTAGGAAGGTTGAAGTTATTTAGAAGAATGTTAATTGATAAGTTTGACCTGTTTAAAAAGTAAAATATTTTCTGAAAGTTTTCATACAAAATCTCTAAATTATGTTTTTTTACAAGAAAAAGAAATTTTATTTGAATTCGTTTAGTTTGTTAACTGTACAAAAAGCTCCCGAAATAGTTATATAACTTTTATATTGAAATTTAATAATTTGTTCATAATTTTCTGTCCCGAAACATGTTTTTTACTGCAAACCAAATTTAATTCAAACTTTCCTCTATTCTGCTTATATTTGTTTCGACATATATGATCAATCTCTTACGCAATTGGCCAACTGACAGCTCCATCAAATCTCAGAATTGGTTCTCCTTAGGTCCTCAGAGAATGCCTAATTTTTACTTCGTCATTCATTCACAGTCTGTATACAGTAGTACACAGGCTTTCTCCGGCAGTTCTTTCCATCTTTCGATGAAGAGAATACAACAGTGTATGATAATAGTTCACTAGTTTAGGTTATTTGGATTATTTTTACCTTTACGCCAATGTTTACCATGTTACTACTTACAGAACAAACCAGGCCTATAACCACTCTAATTGTAACATGCTTTCTTACTGATAATTTCTATTTCTTACTGTTTTTCCTTAACCAAGTAAAGAATAAAGTTTACAATTAAATGAAAGTATTTTCCCTGTAAATTAATGACTCCTCAAAATGGTGATTTAGTCAATCGTAAAAGTTTAATAAAATTTCAGTGACAAGGTCTTGTTTAGAAGAAGTATGAAGTTAAGTGATTCACTTTCAAAATAAAGGAAAACCCCCAGATTTTGTATTTTGATAAGCTCAAGTTGAAAAATGTATTATTTTACTCTTGGCTAACTAAATTTTAGTAGTAAATAATATATAGCTGTTCTGCAGGTAAAACTGTTTTCCGCCATTTTAGATTATAAAATCGTGCATAATAATTCTATCAGTTATTTCTAACCGCTTTACAACATAGCAAATGGTATAAAATTTCTTTAAAGGTATTTCCTACTTAAATCAATAAAGTCAATTTTATTTTAGTTTCTTTTTATTTTATAATTACAATTAATATAAATATGTAGGTCTATATACATGTCAGAATAACAATATTAATTGCCAAAATAGGAAGCGAATTTCCTTGCAATTTTCCATTTCCGTTTTTATGTATATTGTTGTACTATCATTTTTATTTGTAACTATTTATACGCCTTTTTCGTCATTTGCATTGTGTTGTAGTTTCTTTTCGTTTTCCTTTCGCATTGTTCGTTTGTGGAGCAAAGTTCGTTGGTAAGTAAGTTTGTTTGTGCATTTTATTCCACACATTTTTGATCCTAGAGTATTATTTATGATATTGTGTGGTAACCATGGCAACAATTAAAGGTTATACAATGGAGGGTTTTCATATACATCTTTGAAAAGTACGTTTCTCGCTATGGGATAGTTGGCTCAGTGCCAAAAAGCTAGACTTCGAACATGAAGATACTCAGTTCGAATCCTACCTTGGTCCCCAAATGTCTATAATTTAATTATGAAATAAATATTTGAAAAAAAACTGTATTAACATCAATTGCCGTCCACTATATATCAGGAGAGTGTGTACTAATAGAAGGAATTTAAAAATATGTCAATATTTGTGGATAAAAGTGGCCACTAATGGCTCATTTATGTTCCATATATTTTAATAAGTTAATATTGTACTGTTTCAATTGTTGAGGCTTTAAATTAGTAAAGGCTAGAGCAATCTTTTAGCAACGTATCTGTTCACAAATTAATTTATTGCTTAATATTCGAACATTAAGAATATTAAGAAATGCACACCCATAAACACTTTTCTCACAATACAAATATTACTGATCATAACCTGTTTCAATGATAAGTGTAGTTAATCACTGATGAGGGTACCATGGTTGCCGAAACAGGCTATGATCTATAAAATTTGTGTAGTATTAAAAGTGATTACATGAGTGCATTTCTTACATATTTAATCTTGCATGCTAAACGCTAATTTATAATATTAAAAGTATTTTTTGTTAAATTTGGTTACAGTATCAGCAGCTACAACGTAACATCGCATTTATATTGGCATTTGGAATGTTTAGTAAATGCGAAGACACTATTGTATTAGGAGTATGTGGTTTGTTTGTTTTGATGTCTGTATAAAAAGCAAATTATTTATGAAATTAGACGTTATTCAAAACATATTGGTTTCGAATCTATCAACTAATACGTAAAAAAAGAAAAATACAATGCAAACGCAATTTCTCTGGCGCTACAAATTCTAAAGTCGTTACTAACACACGTTACACGTTCTGTGAACAGCTGACTCGAACTTCTCGATTCCGTTCTCAGGCAAGCTGTGCTGAGCAAGCTGTTTTCTCGCAACAACGATTCATCAAAATTACCCGAAGCAGCTGTTTCTAACAGGTTGTTACAGTTCTGAAACAAAAAAATGCAATAATAATTTAGTTTTCCTTCAGTTGAATTTAATGTAATTTCTAAAACTTTTCCTAATTTAATGAGCTCCCTTTATCTGTAACAGTATGTTCATTTTTATCTGAATTATTTATTTACTTCAATATTTATAAATAAAACTTCTTAATATATACATTTGACTAAATATTTTGCTTTTCCTAACATTACAATATTTTTCTTTGCCGACTCTGTTCGGAATAACTCCGTTCTCAAAACGGCAATAGTACACGTTTTGAGTAGGCCTACTATTAAAGTTTTAAAAATGGAATTATTCCGAAAAGTGTCAACAAAAAAAAATAATGTAATATCAGGAAGAATAAAAAAGTGTACTGAAATGTACAGCGGCGCACCCAGAATTCCATTAAGGAGGGGCCGAGGATACACCAACATGGGTTGTCATTAATTCGGTTGTAATATTCCCCAAATCAGTCAAGTTACTTCGTTGCATACTTTATTTACTTTAGGGCGAAAACTCCACAACTGTGTATTTTTAAGGGATATTTCTGAAGCTATTATTATTGATTTATTTAACTATTATTAATATTTTAACTTGCTAATTAACTAAAGCATTTAATTTTCAGGCACAAATAATGACATTTTTCGTTATGTGTGTATCAATGCATGTGTGTAGTAAGATTGTTTGTGGGACATAAGATGGACATAAGGGCATAAGTGTAAAAATGTGTAATACAACTTGTTAGAATAGTAAATAAACTAGCTAGAATGGAATAACAAACTGATGATGGATGATCTTAAACTAACTTAACTTGCCTAACAGACGAGGGCAATTTTTTTTCTTTCTAGGGATGGCTGGAGAGCCCACGCTCCCTTGGCCCCCTTCGGTGCGCCACCACAAATTTATACAAGTATTTCCTTTGCTAAATAAATATTGCTAGGAATGTAAAAGAAAAATCAGTTTTATACTGCCTGAAATCTCAATATACTGTATTCTAATCTATATCTGACTTTAATAGCTCGTTTCGTAAAAAAAGTTAAAAAGCGTTTAGGGATAAGCTATTAACGGTAAAAACAATTTTTTTAAATGTATGCCGTTCTATTTATACACATTTTCATGTATGTAATGTGACAAAAGAATAAGCATAAAATTATTGCGCCCTTGATTTTACCTTGACTTCATTCCTCAGCGTCGGAAATAGAGTAAAACTCATTCAATTTAGAAAACAGTCGTGAACAAAGCGTTGCAACTGGCTTCACGATTCCTTCATCTTATCTTCCCAGTTTGATAAAACAATGGTTCTAATCGTGCTTTTGGTATTTATAGTCTAAACATGTTTATTGCCGTGGATATAGCTCGTGGACGGATTGCACTTTCTTTGTTAAAACGTTGAGTACGTGCCATTATTTTACGAAGATCTTATAAGTGTTACCTTTTAGTAGGGAAAGCCTAAACGAGATAGATAATTCAATTTCAACATGATTTATCAACGTCTTTTAAATGTGAAGTACTTCCTAACTTCAAATAGTATAGGTTCCAAGTTCATTTATTTTTACTGCTTATTATAAACATAAAGTTTATATCATAATTGGTTTTTTAATAACAAATCAAAAAATTATTTATTAAAACCGGTTGAAAATTAAATACATGTTTTAGATTTTTTGTTGCGATGTTCTTATTTTTCCAAGGCTGGTAGTTATGCTTTAAGGAATCTAAATACAAACAACATGTAGCACAAGGTCTACAAATAGCAAAGAAAATAATTACACAAAATAAAATGTAATTATAAAATTATAAATTGAAGCAGCGTGACCAAAGATAGATAATCATACCCATCGTGGAGTTTCTTTACTTATGGGTAAGAAAATTCCACGAAAGGTTCGTCTTTTTCAATAAAGTATTTCTACAATTTAAAAAGGTGCTTAACTAGTTACCTGCTGATCACTTATAGTCTTATCTAGTGAGACTCCGTGAGTCAGTGGGCTCCCCCCCCCCCCCACTCTAAATGTCGAGTAGGGCACAGCGCATCACCCGGCCAACTCTTGGTATATCTCGTGACTTATTCTGCTATAGAAAGTGACAAAGAAACTGTGATATCAGCTACTCGCACAGCAGCTGGAATCACAGTAATCGGGACATCATAGCTCGTCTCTGTGAGTCAGTGGGCTCCACCCATCACTCTAAATGTCGAGTAGGCCACTGCGCATCGCCTGGTCAAGTCTTTTGGTATATCTCGCGACTTATTCTGCTCCAGAAAGTGGCAAAGGAACTGTGATATCAGCTACACGCACAGCAGCTGGAATCACAGTAATCGGGACATCATAGCTCGTCTCTGTGAGTCAGTGGGCTCCACCCATCACTCTAAATGTCGAGTAGGCCACTGCGCATCGCCTGGTCAAGTCTTTTGGTATATCTCGCGACTTATTCTGCTCCAGAAAGTGGCAAAGGAACTGTGATATCAGCTACACGCACAGCAGCTGGAATCATAGTAAACGGGACAACATAGCCCGTCTCTGTGAGTCAGTGGGCTCCACCCCTCACTCTAAATGTCGAGTAGGCCACTGCGCATCGCCTGGTCAAGTCTTTTGGTATATCTCGCGACTTATTCTGCTCCAGAAAGTGGCAAAGGAACTGTGATATCAGCTACACGCACAGCAGCTGGAATCATAGTAAACGGGACAACATAGCCCGTCTCTGTGAGTGAGTGAGCTCCCCCAGCACTCTAAATGTCACTTAGGCTGCCAACTCTGGGTATATCTCGCGACTTATTCTGCTCCAGAAAGTGACAAAGGAACTGTGATATCAGCTACACGCACAGCAGCTGGAATCATAGTAAACGGGACAACATAGCCCGTCTCTGTGAGTGAGTGAGCTCCCCCAGCACTCTAAATGTCACTTAGGCTGCCAACTCTGGGTATATCTCGCGACTTATTCTGCTCCAGAAAGTGACAAAGGAACTGTGATATCAGCTACACGCACAGCAGCTGGAATCATAGTAAACGGGACAACATAGCCCGTCTCTGTGAGTGAGTGAGCTCCCCCAGCACTCTAAATGTCACTTAGGCTGCCAACTCTGGGTATATCTCGCGACTTATTCTGCTCCAGAAAGTGACAAAGGAACTGTGATATCAGCTACACGCACAGCAGCTGGAATCATAGTAAACGGGACAACATAGCCCGTCTCTGTGAGTGAGTGAGCTCCCCCAGCACTCTAAATGTCACTTAGGCTGCCAACTCTGGGTATATCTCGCGACTTATTCTGCTCCAGAAAGTGACAAAGGAACTGTGATATCAGCTACACGCACAGCAGCTGGAATCATAGTAAACGGGACAACATAGCCCGTCTCTGTGAGTGAGTGAGCTCCCCCAGCACTCTAAATGTCACTTAGGCTGCCAACTCTGGGTATATCTCGCGACTTATTCTGCTCCAGAAAGTGACAAAGGAACTGTGATATCAGCTACACGCACAGCAGCTGGAATAATAGTAAACGGGACAACATAGCCCGTCTCTGTGAGTGAGTGAGCTCCCCCAGCACTCTAAATGTCACTTAGGCTGCCAACTCTGGGTATATCTCGCGACTTATTCTGCTCCAGAAAGTGACAAAGGAACTGTGATATCAGCTACACGCACAGCAGCTGGAATCATAGTAAACGGGACAACATAGCCCGTCTCTGTGAGTGAGTGAGCTCCCCCAGCACTCTAAATGTCACTTAGGCTGCCAACTCTGGGTATATCTCGCGACTTATTCTGCTCCAGAAAGTGACAAAGGAACTGTGATATCAGCTACACGCACAGCAGCTGGAATCATAGTAAACGGGACAACATAGCCCGTCTCTGTGAGTGAGTGAGCTCCCCCAGCACTCTAAATGTCACTTAGGCTGCCAACTCTGGGTATATCTCGCGACTTATTCTGCTCCAGAAAGTGACAAAGGAACTGTGATATCAGCTACACGCACAGCAGCTGGAATCATAGTAAACGGGACAACATAGCCCGTCTCTGTGAGTGAGTGAGCTCCCCCAGCACTCTAAATGTCACTTAGGCTGCCAACTCTGGGTATATCTCGCGACTTATTCTGCTCCAGAAAGTGACAAAGGAACTGTGATATCAGCTACACGCACAGCAGCTGGAATAATAGTAAACGGGACAACATAGCCCGTCTCTGTGAGTGAGTGAGCTCCCCCAGCACTCTAAATGTCACTTAGGCTGCCAACTCTGGGTATATCTCGCGACTTATTCTGCTCCAGAAAGTGACAAAGGAACTGTGATATCAGCTACACGCACAGCAGCTGGAATCATAGTAAACGGGACAACATAGCCCGTCTCTGTGAGTGAGTGAGCTCCCCCAGCACTCTAAATGTCACTTAGGCTGCCAACTCTGGGTATATCTCGCGACTTATTCTGCTCCAGAAAGTGACAAAGGAACTGTGATATCAGCTACACGCACAGCAGCTGGAATCATAGTAAACGGGACAACATAGCCCGTCTCTGTGAGTGAGTGAGCTCCCCCAGCACTCTAAATGTCACTTAGGCTGCCAACTCTGGGTATATCTCGCGACTTATTCTGTTCCAGAAAGTGACAAAGGAACTGTGATATCAGCTACACGCACAGCAGCTGGAATCATAGTAAACGGGACAACATAGCCCGTCTCTGTGAGTGAGTGGGCTCCCCCTCACTCTAAATGTCACTTAGGCTGCCAACTCTGGGTATATCTCGCGACTTATACTGCTCTAGAAAGTGACAAAGGAACTGTGATATCAGTTACACGCACAGCAGCTGGAATCACAGTAAACGGGACAACATAGCTTGTCTCTATGAGTGAGTGAGCTCCCCCAGCACTCTAAATGTCACGTAGGCGACCAACTCTTGGTATATCTCGCTACTTATACTGCTCTAGAAAGTGACAAAGGAACTGTGATATCAGCTACACGCACAACAGCTGGAATCACAGTAAACGGGACAACATAACCCGTATGAGGTAGCCCTGTTGGTCACCCGTAAGCGGGTATGCAATCAACTTGTTAACAATACATCATACCTTGTCTAAATTAGTTTTACTGCTTTCTTATAGTTGTATCTCCGTCGACATCAACTAGGTTGTATCAACCTAGTTCAGTTAGCCGAGAGTATGCCTACTACACTTCGTCGGCATCCGATACTTTTTAGTCTTTTCTTAAATAAATTTTATTCGTATGTAATCATTTCGGTACGTCTAAAACTCTGCCATACATAGTTACCTCAAGATGAAGACCGTGAGAGAGGAGGCCGCCTCTGCAGCAGTGAATAACTTCGAGCTGCTACAGCAACACAAGAACCCTACAGCTATAGGTCTGGCTCTCAGCGTGAGAGAGGAGGCCGCCTCTGCAGCAGTGAATAACTTCGAGCTGCTACAGCAACACAAGATCCCTACAGCTATAGGTCTGGCTCTCAGCGTGAGAGAGGAGACCGCCTCTGCAGCAGTGAATAACTTCGAGCTGCTACAGCAACACAAGATCCCTACAGCTCTAGGTCTGGCTCTCAGCGTGAGAGAGGAGACCGCCTCTGCAGCAGTGAATAACTTCGAGCTGCTACAGCAACACAAGATCCCTACAGCTCTAAGAAAGGCTCACAGGGTGACATTGCCCCGAATTAAGCTCACAAAGCCTTTGGACATGGTTCCAATACAACACTAACTGCACATCATCAGTAGAACTAGAGTATTAAGTCGGTGCCTTTCACTGGAAAAAGTCTGGCAATGTTCAACCGTCCTCAGAAAGCAAGATAACCATCTAATGATTTTTCTCTTAAAACTCTGACGAAGGTCCATTGCGAATTCACAATAACCCTACATTAACTCTGAATATATCTTGTCGCTTGTTCCAGATCAGATCTTCCAATAATAGCGTTAAACTCTTCATTAAGCATTTGTAGCTCAGATTTACTTTTTGTCACATAGCCTATGGTCTGATAGATTGATGTAGTCGGACTTCTGGACCGCACCAGTTATAGGTAGCTAAGCAACCCAGAAGGCATTCCTAGGACAGAATGTTCACACTAAGAGCAAAATGGAAAGCTTAAAATTCTATATATTTTCCCCCCCTTTTCCTGGCGAAAAACCTATCAAGGTTATCATCGCCTTCCCTGCTTCAAAATTAATAGGGTACTTACGTATTATACGTAGACCACTAACATAAAAAGTAATGTTGTATAAAATTACAACCAAATCTATTATGACTGGATACTTCATAAGCATATAGTAATGTTGTATAAAATTACAACCAAATCAATTATGACTGGATACTTCATAAGCATATAGTAATGTTGTATAAAATTACAACCAAATCTATCCTAACTGGATTCTTTATAGGTATATTTATGTCTAGACGTAGTGCAATGCGCTGTTGCTATAGCGCGCTCAAAAACGTAGTCCCAACTAAAATGTGAATAAATAAACCTAACTTTAGCGTGTTTTCCGCAGTTAATTTGCGTGTTAGTTCAAGTTAATTTATTTGAATTTATTCACCTATGAAGTATCTAGTAAGGATAGATTTGGTTGTAATTTTATACAACATTACTACTTACCTGTATTAGTGGCCCCCGTATAATACGTAAGTACCGTTACTAATAAATACCATTATACGTAATAGTCTATCCATACTAGGAAAATATAAAATATTGAGTTATGTATGGGTTTTTCCTAGAAGCAGTAAAATAGCACAAGATGAAACAAACAATACATACACAAATGCAGATGTTCATATTTAAGGAAGTACGATTTAAGTTTTAAAAATGAAATCACTCCGAAACGCGTCAACAGAGGAGAATATTGTAACGTTAGGAAAGGTAGAAAACTGTACTCAAATGTAGAAATTATATTAAAAGAATTTGAAATTAAAAACTACTGTTAGTTATAACTTTCGTAGTATGTTATCATGAACTTTGCTCACATAGATGCAACTCTGTCATCACAGATCAATGTAAATCATCATTGATAGACTGTTGATAAATTAACAGCGAGTTTAAAGTGTAAATCCAAATTTATCACTTTATGATTGGGGTAATGTTAATCACCCCAATATTTTGTATCATAAACTTCTAGTAAAATTCTATTTTTAAACACTTAGACACTTAATCCTTAATTTATGACTAGTTATTGGACGATTCCGATGCAGAGAAGAACAGTTCATAAAAAGCTCTGACTTATGGAGTTTCTCTGAAACGTGTCAACGAGTAGTGAAACAGTGCTGAGAATGGCAGGTACTCTAAATAGGATACTCTTTAGGATACTCTAAATAAGACGTCTTATTGGATTTGCAAAACATTCTTTTATAAATGAAATTACTATAATTTTCCGTGGTAATAAAAAGGGTTGTATTAAATTCTTAATATACTCATCTTCACTTCTGTTACGATTATTTTTATACTTTTAAGCGTTTTTCTGCCTTTTCTAACATTAAAATATGTTTCTTTGTTGATGCGTTGCAACTGCCCTCTCCGGCTTTCCTAACTTAACTCATTTTCTCCCAACCTTTTGATGGTCTTCCCCTTCATCGCTCCTCTTTCTCCTGTTTGGCCAATCAATGATCTTCCTTTTCTTATTCCACCAATCCTGATCTGTCTTTCATTTGTTGTCTTGGTCACCAAAACTTCGGGTCATTTTTACAAAAGGGCCACCACTCCTGAAAAGGTTTCTATAGGTATACGTGAAAGATTATTGACTTAACCTCACCACAATATGTATATTAAACAAAAATAGCACAAGTTTAACAAATGTTAAACCTTTTGTAATATGAAAAATTAAAAACACAAAAACAACAAAAGTTTATTGTTTTGGAGGCCAGTATAAGTTAATGTCCAACCAGATGATCTCTATCTGTGTTTCTGAGTCTACATGTGTTATCTACCCAGACGAAACATCACAAACTTCTTTTCTCTTATTTGGGTGTTTCGGGAGTGTGGACCCTTACTCTTATATTGGGTGTTCCGGGAGTGGGTGCCCTTACTTTTATATTGGGTGTTTCGGGAGTGGGGGGCCCTTTCTCTTATATTGGATGTTTTGGGAGTGGGGGCCCTTACTCTTATATTGGATGTTTTGGGAGTGGGGGCCCTTACTCTTATATTGGATGTTTTGGGAGTGGAGTCCCTTACTCTTATATTGGGTGTTTCGGGAGTGGGGGCCCTTTCTCTTATATTGGGTGTTTCGGGAATGGTGTCCCTTACTCTTATATTGGGTGTTTTGGGAGTGGTGTCCCGTTTGTAAAAATAGAACCAAAACCTCTTTATGCTCTGTGTGCGCATCTAATTTTGTAATTATTACTTTATCCAAAAAAATAGTCTACTTTAGTAACTGCATGATTATGAGCTTGCCCCTCATTAACATACCTGTCTGACAGTTCATTGTTGGAGAACCCATTTTAAATGTTTTCTTGAATTTAAATGTTTTTATTTTTTTTTCTGAATAAGAGCCCACAGTAACCCTAGCATTACTAAATTTGCAATAGTTTTATTAAGAAAACGCCATTCTCAAAACTTCAATAGTAGACCTACTCAAAAGCCTAAAGTAATAATTAAGCTTTGAGAATGGAGTTATTACGAAACGCGTTAAAGAAAAAAATATTTTATTGTTAGAAAAGGCAGAAAAATTTACTCAAAGGTATAATGTTGTATTGAATAAAGAGCGTTCACAGGTAGTGTAGGAATCATAAGGTTAAAAAATAGTATTATTAAATATCATAGATAAATTTAATCACCTTTGAGTAATTGCATAACTGTTTTTAGAATATTAGTAGCCGGATTAATTTAAAAATCTTACAAACTCTTGAAATTTAGGTGAAATGTTTTGACTAATCTCTTAGATAAACAATTTTGATTAATGTAAAAACTCCTGAATTTATGAAGTTCTTTTTTTAATCTTATTTATCAAGAGTAATTATCGCACTTTCTATCTTTACTTGAAAGTGACTGTTGCGCGACTTTTAATTTGCGTAGCATTATCCTTCTGCAAAATGGCAGTTTCCTTTCCTGCCTGTGATCTCTTGTAGAAATGTCCTACTGAAATCTAAGGATTAAATGGGGTCACAGAATCTAAGTGTTAGCTGAGAAACTGTTGCATTTAATGTAACTTTGCTCGTTCTTCACCAACACTGGCAGATCGAGAACAGAACGGGATCAGATGCAGTCATCTAAGACGACAAACTGTTCCTTACACTTTATAAAATTGGTTATTACCTGATCGTTTGACTTTTTCTAAGATACGATTCTGACTATAAAATTGATTTTTGAAAATGACTTTTCATAAGTTCCCTAAGGATATCACTACTCCAAACTCCATTTTAAAGGACCTCTCCCGGTTTTTACATCTTATCTAGGTCTCGTCTTGCTACTCCAAGGTTCTTCTGTGTTGAACATTTCATTTTAGTTTGGTTTAAAACAGAATAGGACTCTAGGAAAGTGAAATCGGCCATTAGCCGTCTGGGCGAATGGGAAATCTACATCCTCCCGAGTCGGTGAGCCTTGTTGCGAATTCTACATTAAACTTCAGTTCGTCGCTCAGAGTCAAAGCGTTCAAACTGACAACAGCGCATTCCTACTCGCCACAGATTCGTTCTATTCTGTTTTAAATCAAACTATAGTCCTTATATTACGTTTGACGTCAGCTAAAGATAACCACTATCAATTCAAGTTTCATCTATTTTCGTAACAATAAAGCGTATACAAATCTAAGTGGCATCTTGTTGTCAAATTAAAACATCTTGTAACGTTGGAGTGAATATTAAGCAAGCAACATGATAGCTTCTTGGGCGTCTCAACAGATTAACTTTTATTGTGAACGATGACGTCATGCAGCCTATATTTCGATTTGAGTGGCGTCGAACTTTAGTGATAACGAAAATTATAAAACATAAACTTATATAAATCTTTTTTTTGAGTAGTTGAAACATTTCTTGTTCGGATCATACGTTTGAATAAAAAACGTTTAAGTTTAAATTAGGTTTTAACTTAATTTTGGTTTTAATCGGAATCTTTTATCATTATCATAAAACCTCTAAATAATTAAAGAGAATTTTGAAGAATATATCTTGCTCTGTAATAGTTTAGCGGAAACGTCCTTAGGCTGGTTAAGTTATTAATGAAGGAAATATTGTATGATTTATCAGCTGGGGTCTGTAATCAGCAAAGTGCTTTGTACTTTTTAAAATGCATTATTGTTTGTTTAAAGTAAATACCAAAAACAACGTCGACATAAAAAATCAAGTTGTAATTAATTTAATTATGTTTTGGTCATACAAAGAAAGACTTATAAACGAAAGTTAATGAATTGTAAAATATCTATTCATTTGAAACACAATTAAATATAGTTCACAGCCGGACAATTCCGAAGGACGTCTAAATATATCCTTTTGGTCAATGTTGCGTGAGTCATTAATATTCCGTTTTGTTTCCTAGTCTACAAGGACACTTTCCTTTATCTCTACACTCGTGTCCCGTGCCATGATAAAAGCTTCTACTGGCTTTATGGAACGACGTCCATTCGATTGGATCGTTTTAGACGCAGACATGAACTTGTCGTTAAGCATAACTAGGCCACGTTCCGGTTTGTCACAAAGAAGTTTGAAAAGATATTTTTTCAACTACCTAATTAGTCGAAACGAAGCTGAAATTTAAAATAAGTAATACAAACAAATCATTTATAAAGTCAATTCCTATTTAAATTAACGAAGAAAAATTTTATTTTAGTTACTTTGTATTGAATAATTACAATAAATATAAATAAAGAAACATAACCTATGCGTTAAAACAGCTATTCTACCCCATTAGTAGGCTATACACCTGTTCACAACTTAATTTGTACTGTAACGTTAGAAAACGCATAAAAATGTACTCAAATATATGAAATATTTCTAACAGAAGGGAACATGAGTCGGCCTATATTGAGAACTTCATGGTTTAAGGTAAAATGTCACAACCAGAAATAGCTGGAATCAGTTGAGAAGTAAGTTTTATATTAGTGGATAACATTACATTAAATAATTTTGAACCAGTATTTTTAAAAATAATGCAAATTAATGTGATTGAACACTAAAATTAGAAAAACAGTCTAATAATTGACTTTAAGTTGACTAATTATATATATATATATATATATATTTATTTATTTATATATAATATTTATAATATATATATATATGTGTGTGTGTGTGTGTGTGTGTGTTTGTGTGTGTGTGTGTGTGTGTGTTTGTGAGTGTGTGTGTGTGTGTTTGTGAGTGTGTGTGTGTGTGTGTGTGTGTGTGTGTGTGTGTGTGTGTGTGTGTGTGTGTGTGTGTGTGTGTGTGTTTGTGTGTTTGTGAGTGTGTGTGTATATAAAATTATAATATATAATTACAATTATTGATTTAAAGTGGATTCAATATAATTATTAGCTAGGCGATTTATATGTTATCATATTGATTTTATGTTAACTATATGCGATCGTTATTATAAATAATTTACTCGATTTATAATTGTAGTTTGTACGAGAGTTATGTGCAGTGTCAAGCGCATTTAATTATTGCAATGCTTTTGTTATCGTAACGTTGTTGAAGAGTTTAATTAAATTAAAAATATCTTCTTGTTTATTACAAAGATAACCTAACCTAATCAACAAAATTAACGTAATTTTAGACAATGCACCACGTTCAGATAAATTCCAATATGTCATTTGGTTGTGTGAGGCACAGACTGTACTGGAAGTTCGGCCCAGTCGCTGGAGGCTGGAGGTCACCCATCGATGACTCACGTTATACTTGGCAATATGTTACTGGACGGCAGGTTTGTCTGCCTAATTATTACCAAGGCATCTCGCTGCTGTTATGCTACTCCACATTCCAGCACGATGGACGTAATCCTCCGTCACGCGTGTCATCTTGTCAAGCGTGCCGTCCAAATTTTCATAAAGTCCTAGACATGCAAATCACATGTTTTTGAAATTTGAATAAATCCAAGCGTGAATTTGGAATGAATTCTTAAATTTAAACTTTGTTTTATAAGTAGCAATTATAGCAATGTGATTTATACAAAGTAGGCTATCAATCGTTATGAAGTTGTAACCATCTTGCTCCTGGAAAAAGGTTAGAGAAATCGCCGTTAGGCAAATGGTAGCCAATATTAGATAGAGCTACATCCATGTGACCTTGAGAACCCTCCCTCGCAGTGTAGATGTATGTATGGTCCCTATATACATCCATATTAGGGGACATATACCGAGCAGAAAGAACTTGAATTAGTAGAAACAGCTGTTAGAAAATTAAATTTGCCTCCTGATTAGAAAACACTTGTTTTATTCGTGCTGCTTATAGTTATACAATACACCTGTAAATGTTTTTCTATCTATTGCACTTCAAATCTACGTACAAATTATTTTATTGGTACAAGTATTGAATAGCTGTAGTAGTTTGAAATAATTTATACTGTTTCTTGTAGTTTTATGTTTGAAATGATCTTGAACACCAAAACTAAAATTTCATTAAATAAATCTTCAACAATTTGAATTTGTAATTCTCCTTCTTGAACATGTCTGTTTCACAACGCAAATTAATCAAATTTAATTTAATGTTAGTTATTGAGATATTCTAGGCGATTTTATTGAAAGAATGTTTAAAAGAGCTTTTTAAATCTTGACTATAACATTGTTTATAGGCTAAAATAAAGTCATAACTTATTTGCAATAAATAAGATCAGTAACTATTAACAGCAGATAAACATTATTTTAAATTTAGTTATGAAGAAATAATAAGCCTATGAGAAAGTAACTAATGTATACTATTACCAAGGCATATAAATAAAATAGATTTTTCCATTTCAAAAAAGGTCTCTGTCTCCTCTCTCTCTCTCTCTCTCTCTCTTCTGTCCTAACACTATTGCTAAATATTTTAAAACAAAACCTATTTAAATACTTTAAAATTAAAAGTAAAACTTATTAACCTTAAAAGATTGAATCTTCATCTACCTTTCCTTGAACTCTTCTCACTCAAGAAGCAAATTTAATCCCATTTAACTTTAGTCAAAGAAACATTTAATAATAAATGACAAATTTCTACGTCATTAACAGTACATATGACGTCATTAAAAACGTTTACAATCCCGGTTATAACACTGTTTACATATTTAAATAATATAATAATTTTCTCCAATAAAATCAATCAGTAATTATTAACAGTAGATTAACAAATTAATTTAGTTAAACAATAGCAATATTATTTTTTAGAGGTATAGGATGGTTTTTAAATCTTAAGAAAATAATATAAACAAATTCTTTTTTATGTTACCATTTTAAAATGGCATACTCTCTGATGTAGACCAATAACTAGAGAGATAGCAATAAATGGCAGTGGGGTCGAGCATATTGTTTAACATTTTAAGACAAATCTCTTTAATTTATAAACTTTGAAAAGGTATCTCAGTAAAATTACGTTTATGATTTACTCAGTATATTTCTGGTTATTTATTATTTTATTATCATCGTATAAAGTGTGTTTCATTGATAGGACTCCAGTAACTCCGGGAAGACTAGATTGCCGCAGTAAATGCTTAAGCTGTTTAAGTTCTTAACACGATAAAGATTACCTAGGAAGGGAAGAATTTTAATTATTGTTTCCTCTACGATAAAACCGTACAGTTTCAAAGCTAATTTTATTTAATGTCATTTTAAATGTTCCTAAATGTTCAGAATATTTCCGGTAAGCGTCAAAGGTCATAGCTTCTCGTAAAGTATTTCGCTAATGGCTATTTAAAAATGACTTTAATCGTGTTACAGTTATGGAAGTTTGAGGAAAATAAGTGGTTGAAGAGTTTTAAACATGAGTCATAGGTTTTCCTTGTTCTTGTTTAAGGTAAAAAAGTTATTTTGCTCTTAGATAAGGGTTTCAGGAAATGCAGAGAAATATTTTAATAACAAACGAACATGACTATTTTCCATAAGTAACAGATTCCTAGAAGAGAGAATTTCAAACCTGAGTTTCCAATACTGAAATAAATTCAAGTAATATTTTATAAAGGGCTTATTACACTTTTTCTATTACTTGCGACCAGACTTTTTGTTAACTAAAGGTTGTTAAATTGTTAACTTACACTTGGAGGAAACGTTTTTGTCTTACGACTTCTTCAGCCTCCTAAGTTGTAAGACAAAAACGTTTCCACCAAGTGTAAGTTAACAATTTAACAACTTTTAGTTAACAAAAAGTCTGGTCGCAAGTAATAGCAAAAGTGTAATAAGTAATTAACAACCAGCTCGTCATGAACAGCAACAAGATTTCTATATTTATAAAGGAAATATGAAATTTCAATTCTATAAAGGAAATATGATATTTCAAAATAATTTGCAATAACCTGTATTAACTTTCAACATCCAAATTAATATTCCATTGCTTATATTTCACCCATTATGTACCTAAAATGACCTGGTACTCTGATGTGTAACAATTTAAGTATGCCGTGACAATATGCTTGTCTCTATCAATAGTCGGTAATTATTTTTATTTTGGTGAAGTTTTCAGAAAAGAACACTACTTTCTGTCCTGTAATTTTACTGTGGAATGTATGTTATTATTATTATTTTTTTTTTAATGAAATGTTTTACAAAAGTGTGTTAGAAATTTAGTTACCACGTCCTGTAAGTGAAAAACTAGTGCTCTAATGCAGCTGTTTGCGTTAGGAAGACAGAGAGAAATAAATGCTGTTTTATTTGTACCAAATAAGGTGTCTTGTATGTTTTAGTTTGAATTTTATATAAAATCAAATAACGTCTTTTACTAAAGAACATTGTTGATTATTTTTTGAATAAAACGACATTTTAAAAATCTGATGTTAAAATCAGTCCAGTAAAACCGCATGTATGTCAATATTAAATAGAAATAGTGGTGGAACATTAAAACAGGGGATGAACTTTAAAACTAACATAAACACTTCTCATTCGAAGTTATTTTATCGATTGTTTATTTCGATTTTTTGTCGAATCTCAATCGATTGTTTTTGCTCTGAAATCAGAACAATTTTTCATTGTATTTGCTTTCTTAATAATTAGGAAATCATAAAATAGACCCTGTGTTTGTCCTGCCTTGTCATGTACCATTCTTTTTTAATGGTTCAACGAAAACTCTTATTTGTTACGCGAAGTAAATACCATCTCGAAAATATAAGGAAAATAAAAACAGTTCTTATAGAGTTCAAAATGCTCACCGAAAGTTTTCAAATTCACCTATGAAATAAGATCGTTCTGAAACTTTGAGGCGTTAAATAAGGGTGGTAAATCATAGTCTTTTTAAGTTTTTATCTGTAAAACCGGTTAAAACTGTTCCAGTACCTTATCTTTAACAGTTTAAATTTTTTTTGGTGAAAACAGGTTTTTAAATTTTTTACATACAAAACTTTTGTAGAATGTGTAACAAGCATAAAATTGTTTTAAAGAAAAAAAGTATAAAATTTAATTCTGAGAAAATTGATGTAATTGAAGTCAACTGAAAACAAAAATAACTTGCAAAAAATAAATGTTATCTAATACTCCTAAACCACTAAAAATTAATTGTATATATCTAAATAATTATATTATTATATTAAATATGGTGATATGTTTTCTTGTATTATATATAAAAAATTATAAATATTTCAAAAACAAGAATAGTTTATATATATATATATATATATATATATACATAATATAAAATACGTTTTCTTGTTTAATAATTTAAAACAACATAGGTTTTTCAAATACAAGAATATTTTTTAATTTATATCCAAAGCTTTTCGTTGGTAAACAGTACCAACATAATCAGGAATGAAAATTACAATAATGTAAGCTATAGGCCTAAAATATATGTTCAGGGCTATAAATGTAGCCTATAAATTTATGTAATTTTCATTCCTGATGATGTTGGTACTGTTTACCAACTAAACGCTTTGGATATAAATTAATAAATATTCTTGTATTTGAATAACCTATGTTGTTTAAAAAAAAAAAAAAAAATATATATATATATATATATATATATATATATATATATATAATTCAAAGCTTTTCGCCGATTAAACAAGTACCTGCATATTTAGGAAAAACAATTAAATCCTGAGAAACATTTAATTGTTTTTCCTGAAGATGCTGGTACTTGTTTAATTGGCGAAAAGCTTTGAATTATATATATATATATATATATATATATATATATATATAAATAGATAGATAGATAGATAGATATTATATATATATATATATATATATATATATATATATATAATACGTTTTCTTGTTTAATAATTTAAAACAACATAGGTTATTCAAATACAAGAATATTTATTAATTTATATCCAAAGATTTTCGTTGGTAAACAGTACCAACATCATCAGGAATGAAAATTACAATAATGTTATTGTAATTAACTCCATTAATACATTAATAATACATTAACTACATTAATAATGTTAATGTAATTACAATAATTCCATTATTGTAATTTTCATTCCTGATGATGTTGGTACTGTTTACCAACGAAAAGCTTTGGATATAAATTAATAAATATTCTTGTATTTGAATAACCTATGTTGTTTTAAATATATATAGATAGATAGATAGATAGGTAGATATTATATATATATATATATATATATATATATATATATATATATATATATACATACATATATATATATATATATATATATATATATATATATATATATATATATATATATATATATATATATATATATATATATATATATATATATATATATATGGAGAGTGTGAACTAGTAGTAGGAATTTTATTAATAGGTTTTTCCAGCCAAATTCTGGTTATTTTATCCCAATAAAATTAACATTTTGCAATTGACATTATTTACAAAACTTTTCTCAAAATTAAATTTTCTACAGGTTTAGAATACACTGGGATAAAAAATTGCGTTAGAGTATTGATTCGTCCTGATGGTGTTGGGTTGTGCACTGCGATCCCCGATTTCTCGTCACCACTCAACTGGTTTTCGTCATGTTGTGAATTTATCTCAAGTGCAATTAACGTTTATAGAGCCAGGATATCCTCGAATCTACAGTTAGGACCAGTCAATACTATTACTCAACTTAATCCGTCCAGTAACCTCAACAGCCATGAAATGACTCTGTTAGTCTGTTAGAAATGGGCTTGTTAAACTCTTATACAAAAGGATTTAAATAAAATACGGGCACCAACAAATTATAAATATAATAAGCTAATGCCATGTGAACCATGCCGAGAGATTAAACCGAGATTATGGAAGGATTATTAGGATGTGTTGTAATGAGGTGCCCTATATAGAACAGATAATTAACCCTGATCCCCATAGGAGTAAGTAAGTATGCACCAGTAGAAGTACACGATGGTGAGGAACCAGTATATATAATAACATGAAACTCTAATATTTAGAAAAGGTTTATTCAATGTTTTAAAATTAAATAATGTTTCAAAATATAGTTCGACAGTTTTATAAAAAAATAAACTTCTACAATTCTTTCGGCAAAGGGTTTGTGCACATTTCTAACTACTGTAGTATATCGTAAATTTTATAAAGGTTTTGTTACCTTTCCAAACAAGTTTAGCCAAGACGTGACTGAAGAAACAAGCAAGGGTTACAGCTTAAAGTTGGCAGGAGAGAGTTGAACAATTTATAATTGATAGAGGTTGAGGCAACGCATGGGAGCGTTACAGAACTTCAGGGACATTTCCAGACACCTGTAAAAGAAACTTGCACAACTATCAAACATTAGTCAAAGGAATTGCAGAAGATTTGTCAGTACCCACAAAAACTAAAATAATTAAAGCAGACAGAAGAATCTTAGTAAAAATTTAACCAATCAAAGTAAAAGGAGGGATCATTACAGGAGAGCTAAGGAGCATTGGGTAGGGTTAGTGAAAGCTGGAGACTCATACATAATCTGTGTGCTTTTAAGTTAGTGAAACTTCATAAAGTATTAAAGTACAGCAAAGGGAAGGAATAAAAAAAGGCTTAGCTCGATCAGAAGTTAATGAAGACTATTATTGCTAGAAAAGGGTTTAGTACGTTTTGGGTGATTATTCGTTAGTAGCTATTATTAATCAAGAGAAATTAATAAGAAAGTTGTAAGAAGTACCATAGAGGAAATTGTAAAGGTAGTTTGCGAGGTAAAGTGAATGTAAATTTAAATGGGAAAATTATTTAGATATTAAATAGTTGAGAATATTCTAATGAAAATTAGTAATGGGAAAAGGAGTTTAAGGAGCAAATCGATGAAAAGAAGGAAAAAAAACATTTAGATGAGAAATTTCAAGGATTCAAGGAGAATAGACCGGTAATACGATAACCCTCAACAATTTCGATCAGTTGAAGTCCGTGCACTTTCGATCACTTGAAGTCCGTGCACTTTTGATTAGTTGAAGACCGTGTACTTTTATTAGTTAAAGACCGTGCACTTATGATTAGTTGAAGACAGTGCACTTATGATTAGTTGAAGACAGTGCACTTTTGATTAGTTGAAGACAGTGCAATTTCAATCAGTTGAAGTCCATGCACTTTTGATTAGTTGAAGACCGGGTACTTTTGATTAGTTAAAGACCGTGCACTTATGATTAGTTGAAGACAGTGCACTTTTGATTAGTTGAAGACAGTGCACTTTTGATTAGTTGAAGACAGTGCACTTATGATTAGTTGAAGACAGTGCACTTTTGATTAGTTGAAGACAGTGCACTTTTGATTAGTTGAAGACAGTGCAATTTGGATGAGTTAAAGAACGTGGACTTTTGATTAGTTGAATGACGCGCAATTTGGTTAGCTGAATGATGCGTACGTTTTGGTTAGTTGAATTTTGATCATTTGAAAAAGCTTCTTGAGAAGGCACAACAAAAGTATTAGCGGTCACACTAGCATCAATTCACTATGCATTAAAATTACAAGGAATCTTAAATACAAGCTAAATTCTCCAATAAATTTAATAAATCATTTAAATAATATAACCAATATTCGAGCTGGCTTGTGAGTTAAGGTTATAAACCCAAGAAATATACACACAACTCACAATTATAAAACTTAAATTTCATACGCGTTTCATTGACTTATGTCATCATCAGTGATGCTACTACAGACAATTAAAGAAATGGAACATAACCTACCATATTTTTACAAAACTTAGAACCGGATCTAACTATAAATTACAAAGAGTTTACATTTAAATAATAATACTTAAAAAGCAAATAGTTGATTTACATTAGTTAATTATCTATTTAAAAATCATTAAACAACTATAAAACTAAAATGTTGACATTCAATTAGTTGTTCAAGTGTAGCCACCATCATTGCCTGAGACCGGTTTAATTTAATAAATAATTAAAATTAATTGCTTTATAATATACTGTATATATTAATTATAACTTTATTAAAAAATATTTTATAATTGTAGTTAATTTTTTAATTTTTTGTTGCTGTTTACAAAGTAATTTGTATCCTGATAAATTTCATTCCCAAAGACACTCATCCAAAAGACAGCTGTCAGGCTTATCTGTTATCTAGCATTATCACGGCCTCACTAATACTAGCGAGTCATCTCCGGTTGGTTGAGTCACAAGTGCGCTCTGCCTCTGCACTGTCAGTCAAGCTCTAATCTTGTTGCTTTAACGTTGCTTACATGCTGTACGGCACTGAAAGAAATTATAATATTTTCAACAGATTTAATCGAATTTTACGTAAACTGTAAGCGCAAAGGGCATTTTTTAATTTGTAACGTAACAATTTAATGATTTTATTGCCTACAGAGGTTAGGGTTTTAAAATTGGGACTGCAGAATATAATTTCATGTTATTTTACAGGCACTTTATCAGGCGGTCTTCAACGAAATATACTACTGGAAAATTCCAAATTTTAGGTTCATTATGAAAATGGTTTAAATAACTTGATTGATTCAAAATCACTGGAATATAATAGTTCTTAGAATAATTTACACATAAATAAAGCGTAGATAAGAATTACAGAGACTTTCCGAAAAAAAATTTCAGTTTTATTCATATTTTCAATTGGAATTTTCAGTTTTAATGAAAAATAAACCAATAAATATTTGTTGTTTCTGTGCATATATACCAAAAAACATGTTAACAAAGTTAACAATTTCAATTATTTCATGAAACTATAAAGTGCATAAACTACTATAATAACTATATGCTTTTACCTTTTTCAGTCTGATTTAACACTTTAGTTTTTAATTCTATTTCGATAAATTTACTTTCGATTGTCAAATTTTAATATTAATTAAATATTATTAATAATTTTAATATTAGTCCTAATAATACAGAAAATACAATAAACTTTAATTTTCTGTTGCAATATGCTACAGCAACTAGCACAAACAGTAAACCCATTTACCTTAGCTTAGTGTGTTTCTGATAATATCTCACCCGTTTTAAAGCCTATGTTACTAGAGATTATTTCAGTACTGCATTCCATTATTAGTAGTTTTATCCATTCCGCTATTTAATCACTCCATCAGTGGCAACAGCGTTGAATAGCCTATAGTTATCGTTAAGTAGCCTACTATGTGCTGTTATGTCGATGAGTACAAATTGCATAATACATTCTTTATCCACAGCTGGGACAGAAAAATATTTCGCTCAACCTTGTTTATCAAGTAAAAAGAATAAACCCTCTAAAAATATCGACCTTACGTTCTTAATTATTTGATATCAATAATTAAGTTTAACGACACAGTTTATAGTTTATCTTTACTAGAATTTGAATATTATACGTATTCATTGTCTTATTCATAACGCTCTGCCAAGAATATA
>JBAIZL010000001.1:126134430-126136930 GCA_036971475.1 Prosapia bicincta
TGAAGCACTCCGAGCTCAGAGTTATGTGAGCAGAGTATGGAGGCACCCTGAGCTCAGAGTTATGTGAACAGAGTATGGAAGCACCCTGAGCTAAGAGTTATGCGAGCAGAGTATGGAAGCACTCCGAGCTCAGAGTTATGTGAGTAGAGTATGGAAGCACCCTGAGCTACGTACGTTGTCTTCTACACCATGATTATAACATATTTAAGAAAATGAATATTACAATAAATTTTGAAAACTAAAGAAAATTTCCTCGCTCTCGGATACGTCCGTTGCCTTTCACCTTTTGGCTAAAAGAGAGTTAACACTATGGTTGCAAGCAACCTTCCTACCTACTGCGCATCAGGGTGGGCGCATCCCTACTTTAATTTATTTGTTTTTAAACTCTTCCGACAGATGTCACTATCAACCAGAGATCTCATTAAAAATATTTCTAATAAATCACAATTTTTTTATATAGTTGTATATTGTTACAATTTTGAATATATTCTCGTTTGTTTTCTGAAATTTCCAATTTAATATGTAACACCATCTAAAGTGTGTTACAAGAGTATGGAAGCACCCTGAGCTCAGAGTTATGTGAGCAGAGTATGGAAGCACCCTGAGCTGAGAGTTATGTGAACAGAGTATGATGTTCCTTTATTTCTTCGCAGTATAAGGAAAGTGTAATATGAGAGGAAAGTTGTGTTTAGATGGCGATATTTAACACCAGGAAAATCACTTCACACCTCGTATTTTAAACAGTTTTATTCAACAATTTTAAAATGTTCTTGAAAACAATTCATAATAAATAAAGGAATCAATTACATTCCCTAAAAACATCGATCAAACTAGTATGCTTTATTTTTTGTTTTAAACAATATTTCAGCTGGAGAAATGTTATAATTACCGTTTTAAATGCGTGATGTATTAAATTTTTACGGGTTTTTAAGTACTGAGGTAAAGTTAATTGAACTTTAAATATGCTTTAACTAGGGGTTTTATTATATAGTCTATAGACACTTGATAGCCTATGTCTACATCGGGGTTGTTTTAAGGCATACACTCTTTAAAAGGCTACGAGTGCCGCCGGTTTGTCGTAACTCGTGTGCTGCACTTCACGGCTACACCACAGTAATCCCACCTCCGTCACAAGCTTATTGCTCCATGAAATGTTTCCCCGAATAAAAGTAAAATGTAGGTTTGTCGGACATATTAAGTGTAACACGTGTGCTGACACTTCTCGGCTACCCCACAGTAATCCCACCTCCGTCACAAGCTTAATGCTCCATGAAATGGTTCCCCGAATAAAAGTAAAATGTAGGTTTGTCGGACATATTAAGTGTAACACGTGTGCTGACACTTCTCGGCTACCCCACAGTAATCCCACCTCCGTCACAAGCTTAATGCTCCATGAAATGGTTCCCCGAATAAAAGTAAAATGTAGGTTTGTCGGACATATTAAGTGTAACACGTGTGCTGACACTTCTCGGCTACCCCACAGTAATCCCACCTCCGTCACAAGCTTATTGCTCCATGAAATGTTTCCCCGAATAAAAGTAAAATGTAGGTTTGTCGGACATATTAAGTGTAACACGTGTGCTGACACTTCTCGGCTACCCCACAGTAATCCCACCTCCGTCACAAGCTTAATGCTCCATGAAATGGTTCCCCGAATAAAAGTAAAATGTAGGTTTGTCGGACATATTAAGTGTAACACGTGTGCTGACACTTCTCGGCTACACCACAGTAATCCCACCTCCGTCACAAGCTTAATGCTCCATGAAAAGGTTCCCCGAATAAAAGTAAAACGTATAGGTTTTTCATAATATGTATGCTTTTAGTAATCCTTCTATCTGCGTCTTTTTATTCCATCAACATTGTTTCGTATTTTATAAAATAAGATAAATTCAAAGGATTTTCTTTTCATTCTATCAAAATTAGAACTTATAATGAGTTTATCGCAGTGGGTTTACGATAAATATATAAGCAGTGGATATTTGCCAATAACGTTTTGCTGCAGCGGTTTTAATTCTAATATTTTGGATACTTCATTTTTTTTTAACGCAATAATGTATCCTTGAATTTACAGTGTTTTCATCACTGTAAACATAATCTAAAATGTGTTCAAAACACTGAAAAGGGACTATATTTTTCTGTATATAACTGCAAGAGTTTCATAACACCGGCAAAGAAAGTAAACAGTTAATCTGAATCTGTGAAGTTGCATACTACTATAGACTAATTATGAGCCAAACATTGTTCATTGCATGTACTTATTGTAATTAATTACATAGAATAGTTAATTTGTTTGTTTGGAACGTTTTCATACGTTTTAAATTATTTAAGGTATAATTAAATATTATAAGTATAGTTGAATAAATAAATATATAAATAAATGTGTGTTTGTGTGTGTGTGTGTGTGTGTGTGTGTGTGTGTGTGTGTGTGTGTGTGTGTGTGTGTGTGTGTGTGTCTGTGTGTGTGTGTGTGTGTGTGTGTGTGTGTGTGTGTGTGTGTGTT
>JBAIZL010000001.1:126141930-126149430 GCA_036971475.1 Prosapia bicincta
ATCTCATCATAGGTGTAATTATAATTTATTGTATACAATATATGCATCTAACGACTTGTGTAGATTTTAGTTATATTTGCTTCTAACTTAAAACCAAGACCTAGATCTTGCACCTAAACTTTGCACTTTAGGCTAGATCTTTATTGTGAAGTCAAATTATTGTTGCTATGACCAAATGATCCTTCTCAAGGCTATATAAATATCTTGATTGTCAAATGTTAATGCATATAGTTAATATTAAGAAGTGCATATACCTTAGTAGTTCATGGCAGAAATATTAAAATAACTACTTAGGCCATTCACCGCTTAAATGATAATAATAATATTTTGTAACAAAGAAACCATCTGTCTATCTTTGTATTATATCCAACTACTTTAGGAAAATATATTTAGGTTAAAAAAAACTACTCTATTGTTAGGTCTACTTTCTGTGATAGACTGTACATAAAGTGGATAATTTAGAATAGTTGCTCTGGGAATATTTTTTCTTGTGTTGTGTAAATATATTACGTTAGGCTAATTCTAATTTGGACGTTGGGATTAGAGCAAGACTAATCAGAACTCTAAAGTTTTTGTGTTAAAGAATATTAATATCTGATTAGATCTTTGGCGTAGAAATATATTTATGTTAAAAACAAACTCAACAAAGCGTGACAAACTAAGCAGTTAAATATTATAGATTAAGGTTATGTTGAAATTACTTGTTTCCTTTAGACAGACAAAGGCTTTCTTTTTTCGTTTCCCAATGACTTACCAACGCGACTGTACCTTGAGGATAGTGACAATCTGACATATAAAACCTATCTAGTTACTACACCGACATAATATTATCAGAATTATTTCCCATGATGTTTACAATTGATTTTGAAGTGAATCTTCGCTTTTTTTGAATTTATCATCTGAGCGAAAGTAAATTTTTGTTTACCAGCTGTTAAAGCGATTACCCTTAAATGTTCGTCCAAGAAATATAAATACAATCGAAGTTTTTGAAATTGTAATTAGTAGGCCACTTCTTGGTTAGTGGAAACCTGTATATCGTATTACAAATCTAATTCTCGAAACCCGCATTAACTCACAGAGTTTCCAGTGACGTCATGTCTACTTTCTCAATGTGTTACTGGCAAATTTGCCGTTAGCTGTTGACGCGAGGCGCCTTTACCATTAAGGATAAAGGACAATATTAATGTCTAGCGTTTGACAGACGCTCCTTTTATCAGTCTTTTGTTCAGTCTATTCTTCACTCTAAATCTTTAACCAACTGCTCGTAAATCAATACTAAATTAACTTCTAAATGGTGCTATTAGGAGTGTTTTACTTCTAGAAACGATTAAATTATTTATTTATTTTTGAAATAGGAGGTATTAACAACTAAAATATACAATCAATAGGAAAGTACTGTACAGAACAGGGGAAAATATTGTAAAGTTGGGAAAGGCAGAAAATGTCCTCAAATGTATACTAATATTACTACAGTAGTGAATATAAGTATATACAGAATTATACTAATAACGGTTTATTGTAGTGAATTCAATTTTTGTTTAACAATAATATTAAGCAATATGAAGTTTACTCCTGATAGTGGTTAGACGTTTTTTATTAGAGTGTTTGTTTTTTCAGTACTATGTTGTTAACTGTTATAAAACAGTTATTTTTTTATAATTTTGAATTTTTAAAACAATACAGTTTTTACTTAAAAACAAGTAATATAATTTTTTTTAAAGTCAATTCCTACTTCAATCAACAAAGATAAATTTTATTTTAGTTTCTTTTTATTTTATAATTACAATTATTATAAATGCGTAAGAGGATATATATATATATATATATATATATATATATATATATATATATATATATATATATATATGTTAGAATAACAATAATAAGTGGCAAAATAGAAACCAAATTTCCTAGGAATTTTCCATTTTTTTTTCTATGTAAGGTGTTGGACTTTTATTTTTGTTTGTTACTATTTATACATTTTTTTTCGTTACGCATTGTGTTGTAGTTTCTTTTCGCTTTCCTTTGGCATTATTAGTTTGTGAAGCAAGATTGGATACTGTTAATCCAGTTTGTTTGTTTATTTGATTCTTGTCATTCATTTTTAATTCTAGAGCATTATTTATGATATTGTGTGGTAACCATGGCAACAATTTAAGGTTGTACTCGTGCAATGGAAGTTTTTCATATATATTCTGAGAAGTTCATTTCTATCTAGGGAAAGTTGGTTCAGTGGCAAAAAGTGCTACACCTCGAACATGAAGATATTCAATTCGAATTCTACCTAGAACTCCCAAATGTTTAGAACCTAATTATTGTTAAATAAATGTTTGAAAAAAAAACAATATATATGAATAAAAACGTATTTTATTAACGGTTGAAAATTTGTATAAGATAGGCTATATATCAGGAGAGTGTGAATTGATAAAAGAAATTTAACTATTAATCTAAATTTAACTTTTCCTAAATATTATAGAATTAATATAGTTTTGTTTAAGGTTTGTGCCTAGTAATCTTGAAGTTATTTAAGCCCAAAGGGAAAACCAACAAAATTAAATGTCTACTGGTATATAGTGAATTATACTTAGACCTACTAGTAAATTCTTAATATACTCATCCTCACCTCAGGAATATCTACATATATACGAGTACATTTTTCTTATTTTCTTAAAATCACATTTTTTTCCTTTGTTGACGCGTTTCGTAATGACTCCATTTTCAAAACGTAAATAGTAGGCATACTATTATGAGAGTACGTTTTACATTTTGAAAATGGAGGTATTCTAAAATGCGACAGCAAAGAAAAATATTGTATGTTTGGAAAGGCATTCCCATATCTAGTGGTAAATTTTCTACTTAAAACACTACAAAATAAATCACAGATGTAGTCGACGAACGTATTGCTATTGTTTGCTATTAGAGGAATTTATTTGAATTTTCAAAGCATTTTTAATAAGTTAAAAGTTTATTTGATGAGAAAATTACCAAGTTTACTAGAAACTTACTTTTAGCTAGAAGAAAAGAAAAAGAAATAGGCTACGGTTACTTCACTTTCATAAGCTTCCTTTCATTATACTATTTGCTGAAAAAATAGCAGAAATCCCTAAATTATTAATTCCTTTACTGTTATATAAAAACGTTCACTGGTAGTGACTGTTCAGTTATTGCTTTATATCCTCTGCCATTACCAACGTTTCACACACAATGCATCTTCACAGAATCAACTGAAAATTTCACAACTAAAAACGTTCTACTCCAATACTGACGGAGAGCATGTTCACGATTTTAGCCCATTTCTTTCAGACTTTTTAAGGAACAGTGCATCATTACTAAAACGTCATATATTCTTCACTATAGTCATTATAACTTTATTCATCAAATTCCGTATATTTTGGCATTGGGAATCATTGCATGGCGCCAAAACTGAATAACGCTTCTACGCTGGTATTAGAGTTTTCTTGTCTAATAGCAGTTTATTTTCTGACAAATCTTCATTCAAATGGTCAAATACTGTTTCAGTTGAATACTTTTTATTTCAGGGAGTTTCTGTATATATTATATTCAAGGTACGTTTGGAACAACATTAATTCCGCAAAATAAACTTTGTGAATAACAACAGATACTTAGTTTCATATTTTTCAAGGTATTATCTAGGCCTAGGTCTATATTTCAACAAATTTCAGCCACTTTTATTCCATTATTGATTTTATTATTTTATCCCACTTTTATTGATTGACTAATGTCAGTTTATACCGACATTTTGTACACTACCAGTAAGTTATAAATATTGACTCAATATTTTTTGAGTATTTAAGTTACGCAAGAAATAAATCGTTGCGGACAAATATCGTTACGGTTGTTTTTGTAACGGATCATTTATAATATAAATTATAATGTTTTTCTTATAAACAATAATGCTTCTTTATATTATTAGATAATAATTTTGGTAAACTGTTTTGTGTTTCGTTTTATAGCGGTAAAATTATTTTACTCTCACTTACCATACTTTTACCACACTTATTTTGTTTACGCCCATTGACTCCGTGGTTTAGCTCGGTCACAGATGGAATTTAGCCAACCACTCTCTGTCCTTGCCTTCTGTGGTATAAACAGCATTATATTAAAGACATTAATTAATTAAAAGAAAATAAATAACCACAAAATGTTAAGCTCCTATAATTTAAGTGTTATACTAATGAATTGTAAAAATGTTTTTACATTTATAATGGATTTTAAACATGTTCTAACAATACATTTTAAATTTAAAACGGTGTTTGTAAAATATTATTTCAACTAAATAATTCCAATATCCGACATAATTTTGTTATTTCAACTGCGTATAAGTTAGTTTTCGTTCACATTGTGCACACGTTTAATCAGATACGGATCGATACTAGCCTACTATTGGTTCATGTAAAATCCCTTTAATACTAGCCTACTATTGGTTGACGTAAATTCCAGTTAAGCAGATCCAGTCAACAGCCGGCTTATGTATAATGCATCAAGGTATGCGTTACCGGGCTACAGGCAGAATAGACTTCACGTATAAATAAGGGATGTAAAAGTACTCTCGAAACTACCCCGTACTCATGTTGCGCGAGTCTCAAGTGGTCGCTTTGTGCATAACTAATCACGGCCCCGGGGGAAACCGACATCGGTTTATTATAGTGACCTTACCCCTCCTCACACAACAAACAAAGCAATTCGTATTAACATTCGACCTATTTCATTTTGAAAACAGATTTTGCAAAAATATTTTGGTATGAAATTGTTATTTTTGTATGTTATGATTTCACTTTTATTAAGAACAAGCGACTTATGTGAAAATTTTATCTTTTTCCACATACTGAAATTTAGATTATGAATTACACATGTTTAGAAATTTATTTAATGTGTGTAATATTGTAATACGTGTAATATTGTGAGTATGTATTTGTGTGTGTGAGTGTGTGTGTATGTGTGCGTGCGTGAATGTGTGTGTGTGCGTGCATGCGTGAATGTGTGTGTATGTGTGTTTGCATGCGTGAATGTGTGTGTGTGTGTGTGTATGTGTGCGTGCGTGAATGTGTGTGTTTGTGCGTGTGTGCGTGCGTGAATGTGTGTGTGTGTGCGTGCGCGCGTTCATGCGGGCGTGCGTGTGCGAGTACGTGCGCGCGCGTGTGTGTGTGTGCGTGTGCGTGCGTGTGCGTGTGAGCGTGCGTGCGTGTGGGTGTGGGTGGGTGGGTGGTTGGGTGAGTGTGTGTGTGTGTGTGTGGAGGGGGTTGTCAGTATAACTTTATAGTACATTAAGGACGTAGTGGCGTGTTAAACATAGTTTTACTTTGTTTTTACAAACAGATTCCAAGTAGCAAAACCCGCAGTGATTAAAGTAGATCTTGTAACTACTAAATACATAGATGTTTTATTACTACTAAAAACTACAAGGCGGCGATATTTTACTATTCAATTTAATTTTTTGTAAAAAATAATGAATACAAATATTTATAGATTATCAATTTTGAAGCAAAAACACATTTACTGCCTGTACATATAATGAGTTAATTATAATTAATCAAAAGCATGAGTAGAAATACTAATTTCATTATAAAACGTGTTTCCAACTGAAAGTGCCGTCCAACTGTACGGTCATTTATCGAAAGAGCAAACATTTCTATTAAGTTACCGAGCGCTGGTGCAAACAGGATCGCAGGTGTAACAAATTTCCAAACATGGGACCTAAATGCAGACGCCGTACCCTGCGTCTAATTATTGCGAACAATTGATTAGGCTTGACCCAGTTAGAGGTAACCGTTCGTCAGTATGATCTACTTAGCATTGCTACGTTGCATGTTCCTGTCACACAAACGCTCTGCTAAACGGATTTGTCTGCTTTCACAGACGCTTTTCAGTCTGTTATTAGGATAATGAAGTTAGGTTATTGAAGATGTGATTAGTTGTTGACTGGAAGTATAGTTTGATAGAAAAATTCGCATAATCTTTGGAATTACTCTAAATAAGTTGTCGTTTTGTACAATAATGGGAACATCAGACTGAGACGAGCCTACCATAGGCTACTGTGATTATCGCCTGTAAAGGATTGGGAATTATGGTGAAGCAAATCGTCCCACGGTTGATTAAAAATTGTAAATTAATGATCTGAAACGAATTTCTCCTCGCTCTGAATAAATTGAGACGTCTGATTTGAATCTTTCTCGCATATTCTTCTAAGTGCATTATATTCAGAATGAAGAGCAACTCTCAATTTGAAGTTAGTTTTTACCCAGGTCTGTTTATAAGAGACATGAACGGTACCCGCGATTGCTCTTTTGTGATTTCGTTAAGAGGATGACGAAAATTTACCGACGGCCTTACCGAGATTTTATAATGACTTACCGAGTACTAGCTCTCAGATAGGTACTGAGGATGGTAATAGGAAAAGGTAGTATCTTGTATAATGCGGACAACGTAACCGTGGACTTGGCCTTGCAAGATTTCTCGTGTATTACCACTTCTTAAAACATGTTACCTATTCAGAATGTTCTAACATCAACAGCTTCTGCATCCGTTATGTTTACAAATATTTTATGATTGTTTGTTATTTCATACCGAAGCTAATTTACCATCAAATTTATCTAATATCGACCTTATCAGTAAATCCAGTGTTTTTACAGTCTTTCTCAGTCAGTCAGTCAGAGAGGGAGGAGGTTTGGTGGCGCCCGAGGTTGGGTAGGGGTGGATCTGAGGAGGGGTTTCTGCATGGCAGGAAGTTTTATTGGGGGGGACAGAATACGGTTTTTATGCATGTTTGTATAAAACTGGCCCTCTTTCTCCCGTCTCGCCTACTGCGATCTCTCAAGGCCAAATGCACAGTTGCGTGGACCACACTATACCGTAGCTCTGATTGCGGTCAGCTAATGCTCCATTTTTTTCACAGTATATGTAAAAGCCAGATTTTTATAAAATAATCAAATATAAAACTTATTTATATGCTCTTGTTCCATGGAATTCCAACTGCTTGACCTGGAGCGATTGTATAAAATTTATCCTATAAATTTTAACTTGTCAAAGTTAGTGTCATTCTTTAGCAAGGAAGTTTACATAAAGTTTTGCAATTAAGTTTAACAGTTTAACAAATATGAACATTTCAGCATCTAGTCTTATATTTTGCACAGTTTGATACGCTTTATTGTGCATTTAATATACTGTAATATTCACACAGATTGATTAAACAAAATCACGATCGACATCATAATGAAGCAGTTAGAAGACAGATAGCTATATCACTATAGACACCCTGTTAACTTTTGTTTTTATATTGTGGAAATAGAACAATCATTAAAATCTAATAAAATATTCTACACTCTTACAAAAAATAATGTATTCTACAAGTTTTATTTACAAACAACTATTTTTTATTTTCCCACCTTAAATTTGAAATACAGTTTAATAAAAACAAAAATAATTAGGTGGCGTAAAGAAATAAATACTTTCATCGATTCAGCAGAATCTCTTTATAAAAGC
>JBAIZL010000001.1:126166930-126181930 GCA_036971475.1 Prosapia bicincta
ATCCTTACTTCTAGCCTTGCAAGAGCTTTTGTGTAGCAAGCCCCTTTGTATTCCAAGGGGTAATACTGTACTCCTTGCTTTGATAGATCTTGGCAAGGCTTTTTGCGTGGTAACACTATACCACCATTGCAAGACCTGCGTGATAAGACCCTTTGCGTGGTAATCCTTACTTCTAGCCTTGCAAGAGCTTTTGTGTAGCAAGCCCCTTTGTATTCCAAGGGGTAATACTGTACTTCTTGCTTTGATAGATCTTGGCAAGGCTTTTTGCGTGGTAACACTATACCACCATTGCAAGACCTGCGTGGTAAGACCCTTTGCGTGGTAATCCTTACTTCTAGCCTTGCAAGAGCTTTTGTGTAGCAAGCCCCTTTGTATTCCAAGGGGTAATACTGTACTCCTTGCTTTGATAGATCTTGGCAAGGCTTTTTGCGTGGTAACACTATACCACCATTGCAAGACCTGCGTGGTAAGACCCTTTGCGTGGTAATCCTTACTTCTAGCCTTGCAAGAGCTTTTGTGTAGCAAGCCTCTTTGTATTCCAAGGGGTAATACTGTACTCCTTGCTTTGATAGATCTTGGCAAGGCTTTTTGCGTGGTAACACTATACCACCATTGCAAGACCTGCGTGGTAAGACCCTTTGCGTGGTAATCCTTACTTCTAGCCTTGCAAGAGCTTTTGTGTAGCAAGCCCCTTTGTATTCCAAGGGGTAATACTGTACTCCTTGCTTTGATAGATCTTAGCAAGGCTTTCTGCGTGGTAACACTATACCACCATTGCAAGACCTGCGTGGTAAGACCCTTTGCGTGGTAATCCTTACTTCTAGCCTTGCAAGAGCTTTTGTGTAGCAAGCCCCTTTGTATTCCAAGGGGTAATACTGAACTCCTTGCTTTGATAGATCTTGGCAAGGCTTTTTGCGTGGTAACACTATAGCACCATTGCAAGACCTGCGTGGTAAGACCCTTTGCGTGGTAATCCTTACTTCTAGCCTTGCAAGAGCTTTTGTGTAGCAAGCCCCTTTGTATTCCAAGGGGTAATACTGAACTCCTTGCTTTGATAGATCTTGGCAAGGCTTTTTGCGTGGTAACACTATACCACCATTGCAAGACCTGCGTGGTAAGACCCTTTGCGTGGTAATCCTTACTTCTAGCCTTGCAAGAGCTTTTGTGTAGCAAGCCCCTTTGTATTCCAAGGGGTAATACTGTACTCCTTGCTTTGATAGATCTTGGCAAGGCTTTCTGCGTGGTAACACTATACCACCATTGCAAGACCTGCGTGGTAAGACCCTTTGCGTGGTAATCCTTACTTCTAGCCTTGCAAGAGCTTTTGTGTAGCAAGCCCCTTTGTATTCCAAGGGGTAATACTGTACTCCTTGCTTTGATAGATCTTGGCAAGGCTTTTTGCGTGGTAACACTATACCACCATTGCAAGACCTGCGTGGTAAGACCCTTTGCGTGGTAATCCTTACTTCTAGCCTTGCAAGAGCTTTTGTGTAGCAAGCCCCTTTGTATTCCAAGGGGTAATACTGTACTCCTTGCTTTGATAGATCTTGGCAAGGCTTTTTGCGTGGTAACACTATAGCACCATTGCAAGACCTGCGTGGTAAGACCCTTTGCGTGGTAATCCTTACTTCTAGCCTTGCAAGAGCTTTTGTGTAGCAAGCCCCTTCGTATTCCAAGGGGTAATACTGTACTCCTTGCTTTGATAGATCTTGGCAAGGCTTTTTGCGTGGTAACACTATACCACCATTGCAAGACCTGCGAGGTAAGACCCTTTGCGTGGTAATCCTTACTTCTAGCCTTGCAAGAGCTTTTGTGTAGCAAGCCCCTTTGTATTCCAAGGGGTAATACTGTACTCCTTGCTTTAATAGATCTTGGCAAGGCTTTTTGGGTGGTAACACTATACCACCATTGCAAGACCTGCGTGGTAAGACCCTTTGCGTGGTAATCCTTACTTCTAGCCTTGCAAGAGCTTTTGTCTAGCAAGCCCCTTTGTATTCCAAGGGGTAATACTGTACTCCTTGCTTTAATAGATCTTGGCAAGGCTTTTTGGGTGGTAACACTATACCACCATTGCAAGACCTGCGTGGTAAGACCCTTTGCGTGGTAATCCTTACTTCTAGCCTTGCAAGAGCTTTTGTGTAGCAAGCCCCTTTGTATTCCAAGGGGTAATACTGTACTCCTTGCTTTAATAGATCTTGGCAAGGCTTTTTGGGTGGTAACACTATACCACCATTGCAAGACCTGCGTGGTAAGACCCTTTGCGTGGTAATCCTTACTTCTAGCCTTGCAAGAGCTTTTGTCTAGCAAGCCCCTTTGTATTCCAAGGGGTAATACTGTACTCCTTGCTTTAATAGATCTTGGCAAGGCTTTTTGGGTGGTAACACTATACCACCATTGCAAGACCTGCGTGGTAAGACCCTTTGCGTGGTAATCCTTACTTCTAGCCTTGCAAGAGCTTTTGTGTAGCAAGCCCCTTTGTATTCCAAGGGGTAATACTGTACTCCTTGCTTTGATAGATCTTGGCAAGGCTTTTTGCGTGGTAACACTATAGCACCATTGCAAGACCTGCGTGGTAAGACCCTTTGCGTGGTAATCCTTACTTCTAGCCTTGCAAGAGCTTTTGTGTAGCAAGCCCCTTTGTATTCCAAGGGGTAATACTGTACTCCTTGCTTTGATAGATCTTGGCAAGGCTTTTTGCGTGGTAACACTATAGCACCATTGCAAGACCTGCGTGGTAAGACCCTTTGCGTGGTAATCCTTACTTCTAGCCTTGCAAGAGCTTTTGTGTAGCAAGCCCCTTTGTATTCCAAGGGGTAATACTGTACTTCTTGCTTTGATAGATCTTGGCAAGGCTTTTTGCGTGGTAACACTATACCACCATTGCAAGACCTGCGTGGTAAGACCCTTTGCGTGGTAATCCTTACTTCTAGCCTTGCAAGAGCTTTTGTGTAGCAAGCCCCTTTGTATTCCAAGGGGTAATACTGTACTCCTTGCTTTGATAGATCTTGGCAAGGCTTTTTGCGTGGTAACACTATACCACCATTGCAAGACCTGCGTGGTAAGACCCTTTGCGTGGTAATCCTTACTTCTAGCCTTGCAAGAGCTTTTGTGTAGCAAGCCCCTTTGTATTCCAAGGGGTAATACTGTACTCCTTGCTTTGATAGATCTTGGCAAGGCTTTTTGCGTGGTAACACTATACCACCATTGCAAGACCTGCGTGGTAAGACCCTTTGCGTGGTAATCCTTACTTCTAGCCTTGCAAGAGCTTTTGTGTAGCAAGCCCCTTTGTATTCCAAGGGGTAATACTGTACTCCTTGCTTTGATAGATCTTGGCAAGGCTTTTTGCGTGGTAACACTATACCACCATTGCAAGACCTGCGTGGTAAGACCCTTTGCGTGGTAATCCTTACTTCTAGCCTTGCAAGAGCTTTTGTGTAGCAAGCCCCTTTGTATTCCAAGGGGTAATACTGTACTCCTTGCTTTGATAGATCTTGGCAAGGCTTTTTGCGTGGTAACACTATACCACCATTGCAAGACCTGCGTGGTAAGACCCTTTGCGTGGTAATCCTTACTTCTAGCCTTGCAAGAGCTTTTGTATAGCAAGCCCCTTTGTATTCCAAGGGGTAATACTGTACTCCTTGCTTTGATAGATCTTGGCAAGGCTTTTTGGGTGGTAACACTTTACCACCATTGCAAGACCTGCGTGGTAAGGCCCTTTGCGTGGTAATCCTTACTTCTAGCCTTGCAAGAGCTTTTGTGTAGCAAGCCCCTTTGTATTCCAAGGGGTAATACTGTACTCCTTGCTTTGATAGATCTTGGCAAGGCTTTTTGCGTGGTAACACTATACCACCATTGCAAGACCTGCGTGGTAAGACCCTTTGCGTGGTAATCCTTACTTCTAGCCTTGCAAGAGCTTTTGTGTAGCAAGCCCCTTTGTATTCCAAGGGGTAATACTGTACTCCTTGCTTTGATAGATCTTGGCAAGGCTTTTTGCGTGGTAACACTATACCACCATTGCAAGACCTGCGTGGTAAGACCCTTTGCGTGGTAATCCTTACTTCTAGCCTTGCAAGAGCTTTTGTGTAGCAAGCCCCTATGTATTCCAAGGGGTAATACTGTACTCCTTGCTTTGATAGATCTTGGCAAGGCTTTTTGCTTGGTAACACTATACCACCATTGCAAGACCTGCGTGGTAAGACCCTTTGCGTGGTAATCCTTACTTCTAGCCTTGCAAGAGCTTTTGTGTAGCAAGCCCCTTCGTATTCCAAGGGGTAATACTGTACTCCTTGCTTTGATAGATCTTGGCAAGGCTTTTTGCGTGGTAACACTATACCACCATTGCAAGACCTGCGTGGTAAGACCCTTTGCGTGGTAATCCTTACTTCTAGCCTTGCAAGAGCTTTTGTGTAGCAAGCCCCTTTGTATTCCAAGGGGTAATACTGTACTCCTTGCTTTGATAGATCTTGGCAAGGCTTTTTGCGTGGTAACACTATACCACCATTGCAAGACCTGCGTGGTAAGACCCTTTGCGTGGTAATCCTTACTTCTAGCCTTGCAAGAGCTTTTGTGTAGCAACCCCCTTTGTATTCCAAGGGGTAATACTGTACTCCTTGCTTTGATAGATCTTGGCAAGTCTTTTTGCGTGGTAACACTATACCACCATTGCAAGACCTGCGTGGTAAGACCCTTTGCGTGGTAATCCTTACTTCTAGCCTTGTAAGAGCTTTTGTGTAGCAAGCCCCTTTGTATTCCAAGGGGTAATACTGTACTCCTTGCTTTGATAGATCTTGGCAAGGCTTTTTGCGTGGTAACACTATACCACCATTGCAAGACCTGCGTGGTAAGACCCTTTGCGTGGTAATCCTTACTTCTAGCCTTGCAAGAGCTTTTGTGTAGCAAGCCCCTTTGTATTCCATGGGGTAATACTGAACTCCTTGCTTTGATAGATCTTGGCAAGGCTTTTTGGGTGGTAACACTATACCACCATTGCAAGACCTGCGTGGTAAGACCCTTTGCGTGGTAATCCTTACTTCTAGCCTTGCAAGAGCTTTTGTGTAGCAAGCCCCTTTGTATTCCAAGGGGTAATACTGTACTCCTTGCTTTGATAGATCTTAGCAAGGCTTTTTGCGTGGTAACACTATACCGCCATTGCAAGACCTGCGTGGTAAGACCCTTTGCGTTGTAATCCTTACTTCTAGCCTTGCAAGAGCTTTTGTGTAGCAAGCCCCTTTGTATTCCAAGGGGTAATACTGAACTCCTTGCTTTGATAGATCTTGGCAAGGCTTTTTGCGTGGTAACACTATACCACCATTGCAAGACCTGCGTGGTAAGACCCTTTGCGTGATAATCCTTACTTCTAGCCTTGCAAGAGCTTTTGTGTAGCAAGCCCTTTTGTATTCCAAGGGGTAATACTGTACTCCTTGCTTTGATAGATCTTGGCAAGGCTTTTTGCGTGGTAACACTATACCACCATTGCAAGACCTGCGTGGTAAGACCCTTTGCGTGGTAATCCTTACTTCTAGCCTTGCAAGAGCTTTTGTGTAGCAAGCCCCTTTGTATTCCAAGGGGTAATACTGTACTCCTTGCTTTGATAGATCTTGGCAAGGCTTTTTGCGTGGTAACACTATACCACCATAGCAAGACCTGCGTGGTAAGACCCTTTGCGTGGTAATCCTTACTTCTAGCCTTGCAAGAGCTTTTGTGTAGCAAGCCCCTTTGTATTCCAAGGGGTAATACTGTACTCCTTGCTTTGATAGATCTTGGCAAGGCTTTTTGCGTGGTAACACTATACCACCATTGCAAGACCTGCGTGGTAAGACCCTTTGCGTGGTAATCCTTACTTCTAGCCTTGCAAGAGCTTTTGTGTAGCAAGCCCCTTTGTATTCCAAGGGGTAATACTGTACTCCTTGCTTTAATAGATCTTGGCAAGGCTTTTTGGGTGGTAACACTATACCACCATTGCAAGACCTGCGTGGTAAGACCCTTGGCGTGGTAATTCTTACTTCTAGCCTTGCAAGAGCTTTTGTGTAGCAAGCCCCTTTGTATTCCAAGGGGTAATACTGTACTCCTTGCTTTGATAGATCTTGGCAAGGCTTTTTGGGTGGTAACACTATACCACCATTGCAAGACCTGCGTGGTAAGGCCCTTTGCGTGGTAATCCTTACTTCTAGCCTTGCAAGAGCTTTTGTGTAGCAAGCCCCTTTGTATTCCAAGGGGTAATACTGTACTCCTTGCTTTGATAGATCTTGGCAAGGCTTTTTGCGTGGTAACACTATACCACCATTGCAAGACCTGCGTGGTAAGACCCTTTGCGTGGTAATCCTTACTTCTAGCCTTGCAAGAGCTTTTGTGTAGCAAGCCCCTTTGTATTCCAAGGGGTAATACTGTACTCCTTGCTTTGATAGATCTTAGCAAGGCTTTTTGCGTGGTAACACTATACCGCCATTGCAAGACCTGCGTGGTAAGACCCTTTGCGTGGTAATCCTTACTTCTAGCCTTGCAAAAGCTTTTGTCTAGCAAGCCCCTTTGTATTCCAAGGGGTAATACTGAACTCCTTGCTTTGATAGATCTTGGCAAGGCTTTTTGCGTGGTAACACTATACCACCATTGCAAGACCTGCGTGGTAAGACCCTTTGCGTGGTAATCCTTACTTCTAGCCTTGCAAGAGCTTTTGTGTAGCAAGCCCCTATGTATTCCAAGGGGTAATACTGTACTCCTTGCTTTGATAGATCTTGGCAAGGCTTTTTGCTTGGTAACACTATACCACCATTGCAAGACCTGCGTGGTAAGACCCTTTGCGTGGTAATCCTTACTTCTAGCCTTGCAAGAGCTTTTGTGTAGCAAGCCCCTTCGTATTCCAAGGGGTAATACTGTACTCCTTGCTTTGATAGATCTTGGCAAGGCTTTTTGCGTGGTAACACTATACCACCATTGCAAGACCTGCGTGGTAAGACCCTTTGCGTGGTAATCCTTACTTCTAGCCTTGCAAGAGCTTTTGTGTAGCAAGCCCCTTTGTATTCCAAGGGGTAATACTGTACTCCTTGCTTTGATAGATCTTGGCAAGGCTTTTTGCGTGGTAACACTATACCACCATTGCAAGACCTGCGTGGTAAGACCCTTTGCGTGGTAATCCTTACTTCTAGCCTTGCAAGAGCTTTTGTGTAGCAACCCCCTTTGTATTCCAAGGGGTAATACTGTACTCCTTGCTTTGATAGATCTTGGCAAGGCTTTTTGCGTGGTAACACTATACCACCATTGCAAGACCTGCGTGGTAAGACCCTTTGCGTGGTAATCCTTACTTCTAGCCTTGTAAGAGCTTTTGTGTAGCAAGCCCCTTTGTATTCCAAGGGGTAATACTGTACTCCTTGCTTTGATAGATCTTGGCAAGGCTTTTTGCGTGGTAACACTATACCACCATTGCAAGACCTGCGTGGTAAGACCCTTTGCGTGGTAATCCTTACTTCTAGCCTTGCAAGAGCTTTTGTGTAGCAAGCCCCTTTGTATTCCATGGGGTAATACTGAACTCCTTGCTTTGATAGATCTTGGCATGGCTTTTTGGGTGGTAACACTATACCACCATTGCAAGACCTGCGTGGTAAGACCCTTTGCGTGGTAATCCTTACTTCTAGCCTTGCAAGAGCTTTTGTGTAGCAAGCCCCTTTGTATTCCAAGGGGTAATACTGTACTCCTTGCTTTGATAGATCTTAGCAAGGCTTTTTGCGTGGTAACACTATACCGCCATTGCAAGACCTGCGTGGTAAGACCCTTTGCGTGATAATCCTTACTTCTAGCCTTGCAAGAGCTTTTGTGTAGCAAGCCCTTTTGTATTCCAAGGGGTAATACTGTACTCCTTGCTTTGATAGATCTTGGCAAGGCTTTTTGCGTGGTAACACTATACCACCATTGCAAGACCTGCGTGGTAAGACCCTTTGCGTGGTAATCCTTACTTCTAGCCTTGCAAGAGCTTTTGTGTAGCAAGCCCCTTTGTATTCCAAGGGGTAATACTGTACTCCTTGCTTTGATAGATCTTGGCAAGGCTTTTTGCGTGGTAACACTATACCACCATAGCAAGACCTGCGTGGTAAGACCCTTTGCGTGGTAATCCTTACTTCTAGCCTTGCAAGAGCTTTTGTGTAGCAAGCCCCTTTGTATTCCAAGGGGTAATACTGTACTCCTTGCTTTGATAGATCTTGGCAAGGCTTTTTGCGTGGTAACACTATACCACCATTGCAAGACCTGCGTGGTAAGACCCTTTGCGTGGTAATCCTTACTTCTAGCCTTGCAAGAGCTTTTGTGTAGCAAGCCCCTTTGTATTCCAAGGGGTAATACTGTACTCCTTGCTTTAATAGATCTTGGCAAGGCTTTTTGGGTGGTAACACTATACCACCATTGCAAGACCTGCGTGGTAAGACCCTTGGCGTGGTAATTCTTACTTCTAGCCTTGCAAGAGCTTTTGTGTAGCAAGCCCCTTTGTATTCCAAGGGGTAATACTGTACTCCTTGCTTTGATAGATCTTGGCAAGGCTTTTTGCGTGGTAACACTATACCACCATTGCAAGACCTGCGTGGTAAGACCTTTGCGTGGTAATCCTTACTTCTAGACTTGCAAGAGCTTTTGTGTAGCAAGCCCCTTTGTATTCCAAGGGGTAATACTGTACTCCTTGCTTTGATAGATCTTGGCAAGGCTTTTTGCGTGGTAACACTATACCACCATTGCAAGACCTGCGTGGTAAGACCCTTTGCGTGGTAATCCTTACTTCTAGCCTTGCAAGAGCTTTTGTGTAGCAAGCCCCTTTGTATTCCAAGGGGTAATACTGTACTCCTTGCTTTGATAGATCTTAGCAAGGCTTTTTGCGTGGTAACACTATACCGCCATTGTAAGACCTGCGTGGTAAGACCCTTTGCGTGGTAATCCTTACTTCTAGCCTTGCAAAAGCTTTTGTGTAGCAAGCCCCTTTGTATTCCAAGGGGTAATACTGTACTCCTTGCTTTGATAGATCTTGGCAAGGCTTTTTGGGTGGTAACACTATACCACCATTGCAAGACCTGCGTGGTAAGGCCCTTTGCGTGGTAATCCTTACTTCTAGCCTTGCAAGAGCTTTTGTGTAGCAAGCCCCTTTGTATTCCAAGGGGTAATACTGTACTCCTTGCTTTGATAGATCTTGGCAAGGCTTTTTGCGTGGTAACACTATACCACCATTGCAAGACCTGCGTGGTAAGACCCTTTGCGTGGTAATCCTTACTTCTAGCCTTGCAAGAGCTTTTGTGTAGCAAGCCCCTTTGTATTCCAAGGGGTAATACTGTACTCCTTGCTTTGATAGATCTTAGCAAGGCTTTTTGCGTGGTAACACTATACCGCCATTGCAAGACCTGCGTGGTAAGACCCTTTGCGTGGTAATCCTTACTTCTAGCCTTGCAAAAGCTTTTGTCTAGCAAGCCCCTTTGTATTCCAAGGGGTAATACTGAACTCCTTGCTTTGATAGATCTTGGCAAGGCTTTTTGCGTGGTAACACTATACCACCATTGCAAGACCTGCGTGGTAAGACCCTTTGCGTGGTAATCCTTACTTCTAGCCTTGCAAGAGCTTTTGTGTAGCAAGCCCCTTTGTATTCCAAGGGGTAATACTGTACTCCTTGCTTTGATAGATCTTGGCAAGGCTTTTTGGGTGGTAACACTATACCACCATTGCAAGACCTGCGTGGTAAGACCCTTTGCGTGGTAATCCTTACTTCTAGCCTTGCAAGAGCTTTTGTGTAGCAAGCCCCTTTGTATTCCAAGGGGTAATACTGTACTCCTTGCTTTGATAGATCTTGGCAAGGCTTTTTGTGTGGTAACACTATACCACCATTGCAATACCTGCGTGGTAAGACCCTTTGCGTGGTAATCCTTACTTCTAGCCTTGCAAGAGCTTTTGTGTAGCAAGCCCCTTTGTATTCCAAGGGGTAATACTGAACTCCTTGCTTTGATAGATCTTGGCAAGGCTTTTTGCGTGGTAACACTATAGCACCATTGCAAGACCTGCGTGGTAAGACCCTTTGCGTGGTAATCCTTACTTCTAGCCTTGCAAGAGCTTTTGTGTAGCAAGCCCCTTTGTATTCCAAGGGGTAATACTGAACTCCTTGCTTTGATAGATCTTGGCAAGGCTTTTTGCGTGGTAACACTATAGCACCATTGCAAGACCTGCGTGGTAAGACCCTTTGCGTGGTAATCCTTACTTCTAGCCTTGCAAGAGCTTTTGTGTAGCAAGCCCCTTTGTATTCCAAGGGGTAATACTGAACTCCTTGCTTTGATAGATCTTGGCAAGGCTTTTTGCGTAGTAATACATCAGCAATGTTTAAAAAACAAAGTTTTAACGCTATCAAATTGGAAATACCCTAAACCATTTTGAGTTGTTACTCACTGTGTAACTATCTCTGCTCCACACTCACGTCTCACTCAGGGCCGAATGCTTGCAGCTGTACGGTTCTACAAGACCGTACATAACCTTCAAACAAGTACTTTAACACATATCAGGTAGGTCTCGTTGAAATTTATTTAAGCCTTGAAGTGACCATATACAAAAAATTTAATTTTCCACGTCTCTAAATTACATTTAGAATTTTAATTTCATAATAGCAACGCTAATATTTCAATTCTAAAGAAGAACAAATAAGTAGGTAGAATTATGAGGTTTGAGATAAAGAAATGGTATGCTAGGTGCATGAATCTATAGACGATGGGTGGCAGAGACTGTACTCACACACCCGTTCACTGTTAACACGGACGAAGTATAATTTCAGACAATGTTCGTAAAAAAGCATAAAATGCTATAGGCTGCAAAATAAATTATTGCAATTACCTTTAATTTATAAATTGGTAAGAATACCATCGTTATAATTGCTTACCTTGATGAATACATTATCTTAATCACTAAATTTATAGAGGTAATGATAGTAAGAGAGAGAGAGACAGAGAGAAGTAGATAGAAATAGAGAGAGAGAGAGAGAGAGAAAGAGAGAGGCAAAATGAAAGAGGAGGAGGTAAAAAGAAAGAGAGAAAGAGGAAAAGAGAATAAGTGGTGGAGATAAAAACAATGAAAGAAGAGGAGATAGAAAAAGAGATAAAGAAGAGGGGAGAGAAAATGAGAGAGGTGGAAATAGATATGAAATAAAAGAGGAGATAGAACGACATAAAGAGGAAAAGATGATGGGAGTGCTAGAAATAGAATAAATGAAAGAAGAGAAGATAGAAAGAGAGAGAGCGCTGAAGGTAGACAGAGAGGAAGAATGAGAGAAAGAAAGAGAGAGAGAGAAAGAGTGGAGGGAAGAGGAAGAGAGAAAGAGATAAAGACAATTAGATGGATAGCCAGAGAGAAAGGCAGACAGACAGAATGAGAGCATAAGATACATAAAGAGAAAACGAGGAAGAGAATGGCAGGGGGAATTAGAAAGAATGAAACAGAAGGAGACAGAACGAGAGAATCACAGAATGACAGAGGATATAATAAAAGAGGAGATAGAAAGAGGGAGAGAGAGAGAAAGAGTAGGAGAGAGAGAATAAGAGAAAAAGAATGAAAGGAGAGGGAGAGACAAAAAGAGAATTGTCAAAATATAAGGTTAATTGTATAAACTAGTTTTGTAGGTTTACTATGAAAAAAGGACCATAAAACATTTTATAAAGGGAGCTATGCAGTTTTCTGAAAATATACAAATTCTAGAAATATTTTCTCTAAAGAGACTAATAAAAAGCTTTCATTGTACTATAATTTTATTTTATAATTATTTCAATTAATTGGTACACCACACCAATTATATTAAGAGACTTTTTAAAAACAAAACTATACTAAAACTTTTCCGTAATGATTTGTTTTGACATTTCAAACCTGACGGATTTATAAATTTCCCTAATGATCTGGACGACGATCGTGCTTATCGGATGGTTGCAATTTGGAATTGTGAATGTGTCGTACAGCACGTCAGGTCGTGACATTCCCAGAGGGCTAAATTTGAGTTAGGCATTTCCTGTTCGGAGAAAGCAATGAGATGCACGAGCTCTCGTATCTGATGACCTCCTGGAGCCGGCGAAGCTCAGGTGGTCCAACAATGAACTGGATTGACAGTGAAGCACAACAATGGTAAATTATACAGAGAAACAATCAAACGTCTAGCAATAAAGTTGTACCAGAGGATATCTTGTATTTATGCTAAAGACGTGTTCTAAAAGCGAGTCAGGTTTTCGTATTGCAATTGCCATTGTTTTATGATCCAATCATAAAGAGAGACTATGGTTTCAAGTATAATGGTGTCCATGCATGTTGGGTAACCTATTAATGTCAATCATGCACAATATCACATGATATATAAAGTTAGTTTTAATTCAACCTACGAGATATAGAACCATTTTTAAAGTGGTTGCATACAAATTTTATTTTTTAAAAAGGGAATAGAAATTTATTTAGAAATAAAATTCCTTGAGCATACCATATATATATATATATATAACCTAATATTCTTAAACTACTAATAATTGTATGTTTGTAAATATTTCCGTGGAAATTACTCTAAGGATTTTCACCAAAATTGGTATACAGGGGGTTTCTAACCTCAGGAGTTCATGGGCTGAGTCAAAATTTGCTGAAAAATCGTCACTATCGGTTTTCGAAAAGTTGTATATATATATATATATGTGTGTGTGTGTGTGTGTGTGTGTGTGTGTGTGTGTGTGTGTGTGTGTGTGTGTGTTTGTGTGTGTGTATTTATTTGTAAAATGTTTTTTCTTGGAAACCATTCTAAGGATTTTCACCAAAATTGTTATATAGGAGGTTTTTAATCTCAGGAATCGAATGGGTTAGGTCAAAATTTGCTGAAATATGACATCAATTTTTGAAAAATTGCATATATATAATTTGTAAAGTTTTTCTGGAAATGTACTTTAATTTTCCTAAAATTGGTATATATGGGATTTTTAACCCCAGCATTCCAATGGGCCGAGTGAAAATTCAATGGAAAATAGTCAAGTTTTCAAAAACCATTAAACATCGAAAACTACTCTACAGATTTTCACTAAAATTCGTATATTGGGGGTTTTTAGTCTTAGTAGTCCAACAGGCTAAGTGAAAATTTTCCTATAAATCATTATCAAGTTTTTGAAAATCTTTAAACATCTAAAAGTACTTTAAGGATTTACACCATAATTGGTATATTGGGGGGTAATGTGAGTAATCCAATGAGCTAAGTGAAATTTTTCTGAAAAAAGAAAGTTCATATTTCAAGAATTACATTGGAGTCAAGCAAGAGATAACTTGGATGTACTATACAAATACATCAATTCCCAGTTAGACCAGCATTTACAATGACAATGCATAAGTCACAGATTCAAACTTTAGATTATGTTGGTATCGACTTAAAAAACTCCATTTAATGCACAGGGAATGGCATATGTGGAATTTAAAAAAGTAGCTTTAAAATTCGTTTGACAAATGATAATACACGTCATACTCGAAACATTGTTTAAAATTTCTAGCTCAATCGGGGTATGATCCGATCGTAGATAGGTTTCCTCATATAAAACTTAAGTAAATATAAAAGTTATAGCTCGACGGCTTTTGCCATTTATGGTCATTCTAAGTTTACCTTGAATATAAATTGTACTATGTGTAAATATTTTTATCCTGAAATATATTATGCAGTATTTTATATTTTATTTTGTTTATTACATCACATGTGTACATTGACGCTTATTTGGGAGACTCCAACTGTAAACTGAATGGCACTGAGCAGGAGTGCAGCAGTGAGACGAGGAAGGGTCAAGAATTCATCAGGTAAAATGATTGTACCAGAGAAAAAAAAAGTATTCTATGGTAGAATCATAATGCAGAATGAATAACTTGAGCCTTCGACGTACAACTGAAGGACCCCCAGACAACCCCAATCAGGTTACAGTAGGAGTCACCGTGCCTACCCGTGTCGGCTCCCTAAGGGAGGGTTAATCACGACTTACTTAGACGACCCGCACCCATTAAATAAAACTAACCGATGTTGGCTCCGCAGAGGGCTATTCACAACAGATATTAAATCGAATACAACAATAGAATTAGACGTTTCCATGGATTTTGTTGAATGTTATATTGTTGTTACGGATTGTTGAAGGAAGTATATAAGTTGAATTAACTTTTTAACTTATATTTGTTATCAATGATTTACTAATAAACTTTGATCAGCCCCATGAGCAAGAATTCAAAGTGAGTACACACGGCCACCGAAAGATTCTGACCTAACAATGGTTGGTCGTTAGTCAGCAACAACAGGAGCAGAGGTGCGCCTAGGAGAACCTGGACAGGGCCATTATTGTCCAGTGCTGGGTCGGCCAAAACGAGATTTTCTGACGGAGAGCGCCACTCTCTGGGTGCATTTACTTGAGACATCTCTGCAGCTATCTGGTCAACGACAAAGATTCGTTAAAGGCAATCGTGTAAACCATTAGCGTTTTCATTTCAACTTGCATTGACCCACGTGTAATCGTAGTAGCTGTTCGGAAACAGTAACTGGGGCTTTGAAGTAAGAGCCTCAAAAGAAGTGCGGTTCTCTTTGGCTTGGAAAGCTGCTGTTACTTCTGGAGTTCAATAGTGCTAGAAATATTCGTGTAGTACCGCGGGAGGCTTTTAATTTGAGTAGGTCTGTACCCATGAGCACGGTAGAATCCCTACGGCATTCGGAGTCATCCTGAAGGGTGAGCGTCATCTGTGGAGCTATTGTGTTACAGTACGTTGTTTGGCACCAAGGGTGCTATGGTTTGAAGCTTTGTTGGTTATTGTAAGGTACCGCAGAAGAGGCATTACGTGTGGATATTCATGGGTATCGTGGGACGGATTGCGTACGTCAGAGGCGGAAACACTACGATTGCTCTTACTAATAATTGTATATCTAATATTCTTAAAAGAATAATAATTGTATATAAGTAGATATGTATATGTGTAAATTTTTTTCGGAAACTACTCTTAAGATTTTCACCAACATAGATATAT
>JBAIZL010000001.1:126186930-126216930 GCA_036971475.1 Prosapia bicincta
AATAATCAACGAATAATCTATCGCTAGTTCTTAAATTGAATTCAAGTGACTAAATGCTCGGTTAGAAAATTAGTAGCATTTTTATTCAATATTTATTTAATGCTTTTATTCTGAAAGCAATAGACTTAGGCGCAACTATCCTGCTACAAATGTAACAGAAACTTTCGCGAGATGTGTATTACTCTTTTAAAAAGACAACTTTTTAAAAATCAATATTGAAGTGACTGCTTCTTATCACGGCGTATAGACGTATATTTTGCACGGTGGAAAAGTTCTGTGAATCGATACGGGACGCTCTAACACTTCTGTGAGTCGTCACGGTACACTGTAACAATTCTGTGAGTCGTCATGGAACGCTCTAATACTTCTGAGATGTCACAGAACACTGTGACACTTCTGTGAGTCGTTACGGAACACTCTAATACTTCTTTGAGTCGTCACGGGACGCTCTAAAACTTTTGTCACGGAAAGCTCTAACACTTCTGTGAGTCGTCACTGGACGCTATAATACTTCTGTGAGACGTTACGGGACCCTCTAACACTTCTGTTAGTCGCCATGAACGCTCTAACACTTCTGTGAGACGTCACGGAACCCTCTAACACTTCTGTGACACGTCACGGGACGCTCTAACACTTCTGTGAGACGTCACGGGACGCCTTAATACTTCTTTAAGACGTTACGGGACCCTCTAACACTTCTGTTAGTAGTCATGAACGCTCTAACACTTCTGTGAAACGTCACGGGACGCTCTAACACTTCTGTTAGTCGTCACGGAACGCTCTAACACTTCTGTGAAACGTCACGGGACGCTCTAACACTTCTGTTAGTCGTCACGGAACGCTCTAACACTTCTGTGAGACGTCACGGGACGCTATAATACTTCTGTGAGACGTTACGGGACCCTCTAACACTTCTGTTAGTCGTCATGAACGCTCTAACACTTCTGTGAGACGTCACGGAACCCTCTAACACTTCTGTGACACGTCACGGGACGCTCTAACACTTTTGTGATACGTCACGGGACGCTCTAATACTTCTGTAAGACGTTACGGGACCCTCTAACACTTCTGTTAGTAGTCATGAACGCTCTAACACTTCTGTGAAACGTCACGGGACGCTCTAACACTTCTGTTAGTCGTCACGGAACGCTCTAACACTTCTGTGAAACGTCACGGGACGCTCTAACACTTCTGTTAGTCGTCACGGAACGCTCTAACACTTCTGTGAGACGTCACGGGACGCTATAATACTTCTGTGAGACGTTACGGGACCCTCTAACACTTCTGTTAGTCGTCATGAACGCTCTAACACTTCTGTGAGACGTCACGGAACCCTCTAACACTTCTGTGACACGTCACGGGACGCTCTAACACCTCTGTGAGTCGTCACGTAACGCTTTAACACTTCTGTGAGACGTCACGGGACTCTCCTAACACTTTTCTTAGTCGTCACGGAACGCTATAACACTTCTGTGAGACGTCACGGGACGCTCTAATACTTCTGTAAGACGTCACGGAACCCTCTAACACTTCTGTGACACGTCACGGGACGCTCTAACACCTCTGTGAGTCGTCACGTAACGCTTTAACACTTCTGTGAGACGTCACGGGACTCTCCTAACACTTTTCTTAGTCGTCACGGAACGCTATAACACTTCTGTGAGACGTCACGGGACGCTCTAATACTTCTGTAAGACGTCACGGGATGCTCTAATACTTCTGTAAGACGTCACGAAACCCTCTATTATTTCTGTGAATCGTCACGGAACGCTCTAACACTTCTGTTAGACGTCACGGGACGCTCTAAAACATTTATACAATTTTATATACATGTGCCAGTATGTAAGAGTTCAGTACATAAATTATATATTGCCGAGTTACGCGTTTAATTTGTGAATTATTATGATTTGAACATTGATTATTGTATAATTGTGTTTATTTGTATATATGTATATTTATATACATACTAGTGAATGAACGATTTAAGTAATTTTTACTGTACTAACAGTACAGTTAAGTAAAAGTTTTATTAACTTCTCGATATGTTAAAAAAATAATGATATACCAATATTTATGTAAAATACATACACACACACACACACGAACACACACACACACACATATATATATATATATATGTATATATATATATATATATATATATATATATACCGGTATTGTTCTATTTTCGGATTTACTGCACTGTGGAAACCTTTTTAGTTTGTCTTAGGGTTAATTTTGTCTATTAAGTTCAATAATTTATCGTTTTTTATTTTTAATTGTATTTGTTCGTTTATGATATTATTTTTATGTTTATAAATTTGTAGCTGTTCCCAGATTGTCATTTTGAGATGTTTTTGTACTGTTTTTTATTATATGTATGTTTTTTAATGAGGGATGTTTTTTAATGTTTTTTTATGTCTATTAATTTCTTTTTTGTTTGGCCGATGTATAATTTCTTACAGTCAGCATTTGTTTTTATATATTCCATTATTAAGTTACAAAAAAAAAAAAAATTATAATATTAACATAACTTACAAAAATACAGGAAACATAATCATTAAAATAAAGCAACCGAAAAAAATATGTCCCACACTTAATAACATGACAACCGGTATACCACGTGACAATGGAAATTCCACACAACTGACGAACTATTACAGCACCTAATTTAGTTGATGCTCTACAATGAAGATACCATTAATCTTCTAAAGTTAACTCGCAAAAATACTAAGTAAGATTATTGTTTAAGATTCTTGTGAAAGTGATATAAATAAATAAATGTATATATATATATATATATATATATATATATATATATGTGTGTGTGTGTGTGTGTGTATATATATATATATATATATATATATTATAATATTAAATTTATAAATATTAAAAAAAAATAATAATAATAATAATAATAATAATAACATTAACAGTAAACAATACTTCCAAAAGTTGACTTAGTAAAAGCCGACAAAGGAATACATTAAACAAACAAAAAAAAAAAAAGTTTGAAAAAAAAATATTTAAGGCAATAAACAATTTGTAAAACCCTTAGAGAACTAGGGTAGAGTTTTTTGTTAGGTTTTAGAAAGTTGAAAGGGACGGGAGAGTACGACAGATGTGTCACGTACACTTTCAAAAATAACGGATAGTTTAAAAAAAAAATATAACGCACGAATTTCAAATTTGATTGGTGGAAGCCAAGATAGATGTTTTTCATTGGGTAGAAAATGAACGAGAAAGGGAAATACGCGGTAAACAAATTCAAGTGCAGAAAAAGAGGGGCAGTCTTCTTGCGACCAAAAAAGTAGATAGATGGACGTGTGTGGATGTTCCTGAAGAAAGTGTGTGAAATTGTTTAAAAGAAATATAAGTAATTTAATTATCGATAAATGTGGTGTTAAGAAGTTGGTGTATAGTTAATTTATTAAATTTATAATCACTGCATAATAAAGGTATCCTTGAGTCAGAGTACCAGATACCAATTGTGAGTGAAGTGTTGCAAAAAATCGTCGAACTAATGCCAAGTATTAATGGAACACAAAAAGGGAAAGAACATCACTGCACTTAAGTAAAAACTTTAATTAAAAACCAAAAAAAAAAATAATAATAAATTTCTGGTCAATAAAACAAATTTTCTAATATACAAGTAACTCTAAATTTCAAAAGAAAAAAGTAATTTCATAAGGCAAGAATCTAAACACGCCCCAAAAGTCTTTAATTTATTAGCTGGTCAAATTTAAATAATAATAAATAAAATGAATGAAATAAATAACAGGTTGTTTACCGTATAAGATTTTGGTTCGACATTATAGTCTGAAATAATTTGTAATTAAATGTAGATTTAACATGTATACTTTGTATTTAACTGGCAACAGGAATTAATAATGTTCTAAAATATTAAAGCAATTGTTATAACTAAAAAGTCTTGTATTTCTTTGTAAGGCCTACTCTAATTAAGTAATTTGGTTGAAATCTTATAAAGAAAAAGGAATCAAAATAATTAAAATAAAGGTAGTTCATAGTAATAAGAAGCATAATTTAAAATTATACAATATAAGCAAAATGTTTAATTAGAACTTCAGTCGAACAATAGGTAAACTGGCGCCCAACACTTTAAAACAAATTAATTAATCTATAACAATTAAATTAACAAACTGGAATTAACATAGATAAAGCCCAAGGGAATTTATGTTATAAATTGGCTACTGAACGTGGGGCTATTTGAAATTGCATCAAAATTTAAATGTATTGACCAGCAGACCTAGTAGTGTATTATTGTATTAATAAGAATTGTCTAGCGTAAGTTGTTATATTAATTAATGAGTAAGGAAAATATTGTAAGAGGGCAAATAGATAGCTACACGCTTAGACGCAGTATAAGAATACGCGACAAAAATTTCAAAATGGAACATCAAAATACACAAGAAACACAAGTAGGACAGATGAGGCATACGGAAGACGGGTTCGGAGACGTAGAAGGGGTGAGACTAACAGAAAATGTGAATGAAGAGATAAGGGTTTTGGGGACAGAGAGCACAACAGGCATGGGGACTAATAATGAGATCACAGTAGGAACACTAGGAGACAATGATATTTTGAGGGAAATATTAAAAAAGTTAAAGAATCTTGATGATAATATAACAAAGACAAATGAAAATATTGACCAAAATAAAAGAGACATGGATAATAAATTAATAGAAATAAATGACAATATAAAAAAGAATAGGGAAGACTTGAATAAGGAAATCACAAAAATGGGAGAGAATTTTGACAACAAATTAAGGAAACTGGAGGAAGACAGGAGGGGAGATATTGCAACACTTAATAACAAGTTAATGGTAACCGAAAACAATTTGATAGAAACACTAGATAAAAAAATATTAGTATCAGGCCAAAATACTCAAGGATTACACCAAGAGTATGCACAAAAAATTGATAGCCGATTAGACAACATAAACCGTGAAGTTCAAAATACGCAGGGAAAGATCGTGACGATTGAAGAAACATGCGCAGAGCAATATAACAGACAAACGGGTTACCTAGAAACTTTGAAAACGGCAATTGACAAGAGAATAACAGATGATAGCAGAGAATTAGAGCCAAAATTGAGAAAATTAGACGAAAATATTGAACAGATAAGAAAACAAATAAATTCGACAGAAAACCGAAGAGATAATAATCTTATAACACCAATAAACACGAATATAATGTTTTCGGGAGATGAAAGAATACCTATGGCATTTCTTAACGAGCTTATGGGGTTACATGAAAAGTATTACCAGGGAACAGGTTTAGAATGGATAATGCAACATCTACGCGGGCCAGCTGCCAATTGGTTTAGATTACATTCAGAAAGCTTTAAACAGTTCGGGGATTTTATCTTTGCATTTAAACAAAAATTCTGGAGTGAATTAATACAGGGGCGTGTTCGGGATGAGTTGGAGTTTGGAAAATATAATTACAGGGGGCAGTTGAACATGGTAGAATATGTAGAACGAAATTTATTATGGTTTAAAGGACTCGAACCGAGACTTCCAGATGATCTAATTATACGTAAGCTAGCCAAACATTTTGATCCTAACATGGCGATTGCACTGGTGACGAGGGGAATTAAAACTAATGGTGAATTTGTCGACCTAGTAACAGAGTTTCATTATCTGCACCTACAAAGACAAGCGAACGGCAGTCGGGACAGGAATTTGTCAAGAGAGCAACGACCTGACCTAAGGAATAACGAAAATAGCCAGGAGACAGGGTATTGTCAGAACGACTATCGGAGTAAACAGCTGGACAAGGGTAGACAACATAAGGGTGATGTCATAAATTACCATCCCAAGCCCTCTACAAGTGCATGAAACGAGGACGCTGACCCTAGCCAGTTACCTAACTCTAGTAAAATAACCAACTGTAGGACACTAATTGCAGAAATACGGGACATTTTAAATGAAGACGAAGTTTGTGTTGAACCATCATTAGAATTAGAAAATTGCCCTGAACTTGAAATCCGATTAGGGGATATTAAAACTGTTGCTTTGATAGATTCGGGAAGTCAGTTTAATGTAATGTCAGAAGATTTTTATAGTAAGAACAAGGAGCTGTTAGAGAATTCGTCAGATTGGAGAATGTCAAACATAAGAGTTATGGGAGCGTTGGGTCAGAAGTCTAAAGCTATAAAAAATCAAATAGTAACTACTGTAGGGATAGGGAAATATAAAGTGGAAACACATTTCATAATTGTGCCAGGTCTGATTAAAACTTGCATATTAGGCATAAACTTTTTAATAAAAAATGAAACTATTATCGATTTTGTAGAGAGAACAGTCGAATTTAATGCCAAATGTAATGATCGATTAAAGAAAGAAAAAAAATAATTAAGTTTTATAATAATGAAGAAACAAAATTGGATTGTAATGTCATAATGAACTATAAGGAGGAAAGATTAGGAATAATAGAAACAAAAATGTTGGAATTAGAGAATATAAAACCCGACCAAACGAAGAAGTTAATAGAGATTATCTATAAGTATGAACAAATTTTTAGTGAGCAACCAGGGTTAATTACTACCTATGAGCATGAATTCACCGTAACTGATACGAGACCATACAAGCAAAATAGTTGGCCTGTGGCAATTAAATTTAGGGAGGCAGTCAACACTGAAATAGAAAGGATGCTGAAATTAAATATTATAGAAAGAGCCAATAGTCCATACGTAAACAGAATAGTACCTGTGTTTAAAAAGGATGGCACAGTCAGGATCTGCTTAGATGCTAGAGAAATTAATAAGAGATCGTTACCAGACTATGAAGGAAACTTACCTATTCAAGATCTACTGACAAAATGTAGTGGTTATAAAGTTATGTCTTCTATCGATTTGACCAGTAGCTTTTGGCAAATCCCATTAAAAACCAACTGCAGGGACTTTACGGGATTCCTACATAATGGACTGTGTTATCGTTTCAAAACGGTACCATTTGGATTAAGCTCTAGTCTAGCTAGTCTTACAAGGAGTTTAGATTCCATACTAACAAAGGAAGCAAGGAAAATTTTGATTATTTACGTTGATGACATTTTATGTTTGTCTAAATCATTCGATGAACACCTAGAACAACTAGAGATAATTTTTAAGATTTTTAAAGATGCAAACGTAACTGTCAATTTCAATAAGTCGCAGTTTTGTAGAAGGGAGCTTGAATATTTAGGACACACTTTAAAAGTGGAAGGAATTCAGCCAAGTGAAGAAAAGGTCAGAGCCATAAACCAATTTCCAAGGCCTAGAAATTCCAGACAAATAAAAGGATTTCTCGGGCTCATAAATTTCTATCACCGTTTTGTAAAGGACAGCGCATCAATTACCGCACCATTACAACAACTGTTGAAGAAGGGATGTAGGTTCAAATGGTCTAAAGAACAAGAAGATAGCTTTATACAAATAAAGAGGATATTTTTAGACCGGGTTATGTTAGCACATCCAATACTAAATAAACGGTATTACCTGCAGTGTGACGCGAGTGGATATGCTTTAGGCGGACAATTATTCCAATATGATGAAGAAGAACGTATTGCCGTGATTGGGTACACAAGTAGAACATTTAAAGGAGCTGAACTGAACTACAGTACGACAGAGAAGGAGCTTCTGAGTATTGTGCATAATCTCAAAAAATTCAGATGTTTTGTGTTGGGGAACCCTTTGACGGTGATTACAGATAATAAGGCCCTATCATACATTAACAACTGTAAACTGTTAAACGCTCGTATGACCCGCTGGATGTTACTTATACAGGAGTATAACTTTGAAATAAAACATTGCAACGGAAAAGATAATATTGTAGCCGACGCATTAAGCAGACACCCTGGTGAAGACAACATAGAAATAAATCAAGACAGTAATTTCATTCAAATTGCAACAATACGTAATAAATTTGACCACAAAGTTTTGGATATGTTGAAACATATACAGACATTTCAAGACAAAGACCATAAAACAAAACTTATAGTTAATAAATTAAAGAATTCATCGGACAAATTACACCAGCATTACAAATTATGGGAAGGCAAGTTATATCGTCGAGATAAAGGTCATTTCAAGTTATACATACCAGACAATATCAAAAGGAATCTAATCACGGAAATACATACTCACTTTGGCCATTTAGGTATTAACAAGAGTTATCAAACATTTAAAGAAGATTTCGCAGCGGATCATCTAAGTAAGGACATCGAACAAATAGTCAAATCATGTGAAATATGCCAGAAATGCAAACATGACATACGACATAGAGTTGGGGAAATGGATTGTATCATACCAAAAAACAAAGGAGAATTGTTATCTATGGATTACTGTGGTCCTTTACCAAAAGGAAAAAGTGGTGCAAAATATATTTTGGTTATCATTGACGTATTCACTAAATACGTACAGCTTTATAAAGTCAATAGACCTACAACGACTATTACACTAAGGAGATTGCTAGATTACTGCAATAGATATGGAAAACCGCAGGCTATTATCACGGATAATGGAACGCAATTTACTGCAAGAAAATGGAAAGAGGAACTCCGACGAATTCAAATAAAAACACTAAACACTTCGGTGAGGAATCCACAAAGTAACAGAGCTGAGAGAACCATGAGACAACTGAATCAACTTTTCAGAATATTACTAAAAGAAAATCATAGAAATTGGGAATTACTATTGGAGGACGTACAAACAATAATCAACGAAACCTTTCAAGAAACAATTAGGGTTACTCCACATGAAGCACAATTTGGAAGAAAACCGAAAAGAATATGGGACGAATTTATAAAAATGCCAGAGAAAGAAAGTGAAAAAATCGTCGACACCGCCGAAATTTATTTACGAATGAAAAAGAAAAGGGAAAACTGTGCCAAGAAGTTTAATCAAGAAAACCAGTTAACCGAATATGAAGTAGGAGATTTAGTGTTGATCAGGAAGCTAAAGACATCTAATGTGGAAAAGGGGATATACGGGAAATTTTTAGAATTATTCAAGGGACCATATAGGGTAATTGAGAAATATGGGAAGTCTAGCTACCTAGTTGCCACTCTAGAAAACCATGTTGTAAAAGGAAAATTTAATGTTAGAAATTTAAAAAAATATATCAAATCAGAAATAGTGGATTAGAATTAAATAAACTCCAATAAAATCTGTTAGACTATTAACTATAATAAACTGTTATATATTTGTTTAGAAATAGACATGTGTAAGTAAGGTTGTAAATATTTAAGGAGACAGAAATGTTGAGGGTCAGCAGTAGAAGGACTTTGAAAAAAAAGGTTTCTGTTGCGGAAAGAGACAATAAGAAACAGGTAGCTAAGAAGGAGCCTTTGTGTAAGAGACAATGAAAAGGGACTTTATGGGTAGATTAGTGACAGCAATAGAGTTGTAGCAGTTTGAGTTTCATGTCATTAGTGTTTTAAGAAATTAGAATAAGTTAGTAAATATGTCTAGATTAATTTATTTAAAAATTTAAAAAAGGGTTTAAACAAAAAGTTTTCATTCATTTAAATCTAAAAAAAAAAAAAAAAAAAAGCAAATAATAGAATTGTTTTGATTTATAATCACAGAAAATTTTTTGTTGGGGACAAATTATAATATTAAATTTATAAATATTAAAAAAAAAAATAATAATAATAATAATAACATTAACAGTAAACAATACTTCCAAAAGTTGACTTAGTAAAAGCCGACAAAGGAATACATTAAACAAACAAAACAAAAAAAGTTTGAAAAAAAAAATATTTAAGGCAATAAACAATTTGTAAAACCCTTAGAGAACTAGGGTAGAGTTTTTTGTTAGGTTTTAGAAAGTTGAAAGGGACGGGAGAGAACGACAGATGTGTCACGTACACTTTCAAAAATAACGGATAGTTTAAAAAAAAAATATAACGCACGAATTTCAAATTTGATTGGTGGAAGCCAAGATAGATGTTTTTCATTGGGTAAAAAATGAACGAGAAAGGGAAATACGCGGTAAACAAATTCAAGTGCAGAAAAAGAGGGGCAGTCTTCTTGCGACCAAAAAAGTAGATAGATGGACGTGTGTGGATGTTCCTGAAGAAAGTGTGTGAAATTGTTTAAAAGAAATATAAGTAATTTAATTATCGATAAATGTGGTGTTAAGAAGTTGGTGTATAGTTAATTTATTAAATTTATAATCACTGCATAATAAAGGTATCCTTGAGTCAGAGTACCAGATACCAATTGTGAGTGAAGTGTTGCAAAAAATCGTCGAACTAATGCCAAGGATTAACGGAACACAAAAAGGGAAAGAACATCACTGCACTTAAGTAAAAACTTTAATTAAAAACTAATTAAAAAAAAAATAATAATAAATTTCTGGTCAATAAATCAAATTTTCTAATATACAAGTAACTCTAAATTTCAAAAGAAAAAAGTAATTTCATAAGGCAAGAATCTAAACACGCCCCAAAAGTCTTTAATTTATTAGCTGGTCAAATTTAAATAATAATAAATAAAATGAATGAAATAAATAACAGGTTGTTTACCGTATAAGATTTTGGTTCGACATTATAGTCTGAAATAATTTGTAATTAAATGTAGATTTAACATGTATACTTTGTATTTAACTGGCAACAGGAATTAATAATGTTCTAAAATATTAAAGCAATTGTTATAACTAAAAAGTCTTGTATTTCTTTGTAAGGCCTACTCTAATTAAGTAATTTGGTTGAAATCTTATAAAGAAAAAGGAATCAAAATAATTAAAATAAAGGTAGGTCATAGTAATAAGAAGCATAATTTAAAATTATACAATATAAGCAAAATGTTTAATTAGAACTTCAGTCGAACAATAGGTAAACTGGCGCCCAACACTTTAAAACAAATTAATTAATCTATAACAATTAAATTAACAAACTGGAATTAACATAGATAAAGCCCAAGGGAATTTATGTTATAATATATATATATATATATATATATATATATATATATATATATATATATATGATGAATAGTTGTTCATTTTGCAGTGCATAAAATCGCAGTTCCGACGTTTCGCTAGAATCTCATCTCGCTCTTCAATTGTTGTTGGGTTCACCTCGTCTATGGAAGAAGAGATTCTAGCGAAACGTCGGAACTGCGATTTTATGCACTGCAGAATGAACGGATGTAGTCCATATAACAACTATTCTTCATATTTTTCCATCCGTAAAGGAATACGTATCAGCATACCTGTATATATATATATATATATATATATATATATATATATATATATATATATATATATATATATATGTATATATATATATATATATATATATATATATATATATGTGTATATATATATATATATATATATTTTTTAAAACAACATAGGTTATTCAAACACAAGAATATTTATTATTTTATATCCAAAGCTTTTCGTTGGCAAACAGTACCAACATCATCAGGAATGAAAATTACAATAATAATTTTCAGATGTTGGTACTCTTTGCCAACGAAAAGCTTTGGATATAAAATAATAAATATTCTTGTATTTGAATAACCTATGTTGTTTTAAATTATTAAACAAGAAAACGTATTATATATATATATATTTATAACGTTTTATAGATGCTTGTTATTATTACGGTTCCAATAATACCAACGATTGCGCGCTAAATTCAAAATTTAAATTTAATTAATTTAACAATGTCAAATAATAAAACCATAAGTACAATATATGGAATTATAACAGATGACGTGTTTACAAGATATTTAGCAAATATTCAAGAATTATTTTTGTAAATTTTAATTAACATATACCAATAGTTTCGTTTTTAGAATACAATAATAATAATAATGTAGTTATTATATCAGAAATACCAGATAATAATGAAAATCTAAATGATCAATAAATACTTATATTATATAAATGTGTATTATTATTATATTAAACAAATTATTTAGATTCTAAAAATAAGTTGTAACAACAAAAATAATAATTCATATTTTTTTACTTTTACAGGACTTGATTTTATTATAAAATATAAACTATTAATAATAATTACATTATACGCAGTAATAAAACTTCTCTAACGCACATACAGAGCGTAATAAGAAGTGGTCACTTCTGCCGGCACTCATCAAGTGCCACTTTTAGAAAAAATGTTGTAAAACTATTAGGCCACCTATAATCAGAAAAAAGTAAAGACAAATTGACAAACATTGCCCGTTTGTAGGTCATGAAGAAGTAAAGTATTATATCTAGCCTTGCTTGTCAAACATAGCTTACGCGTCATCCTGTAGGATAATTGTACAATTAAACCTTAGGAACTCGACAATGTACGTCACCCTGACTCATCACTCCCACTGATTCCTTCCATCCCATTGTCTGTACAAGTTTTTTAAATCTTCTATTACAAAACTTAATGAACCTGTTTTCTTTAATCAGAAATAAACTTCATGAAATATTTTAATGAGCACTCATAAGGGATATAGGGTTTTCTTCTATAGTTTTTAGTTTTCTATAAGGCTAGAACTGATTTTTACTATTTTAATGGACTATGCACAGAACTATTTCGAAGAATTATTTTTCTTCAACACAAGCCCTAACAATGTTATCAACAATCTTATCTAACCTATAAATTATTTTTTGCTACTTCATATTTTATATGTTACTACGTAAATCTTACAGGAAATAATTTTAGTTAGCTATTTTGAAAGTTTTTTACATAAATTCTATTAATTACTTAAACAATAGTTTATGACTATCCGAACTTTATATTTAGTAAATTTGTTAAAACTTACTGAGGCAGAACGTTTTCGATCGCTATGTGGCGATCTTCATCAGTGGATCTTCAGAAGATCGCCACATAGTGATCGAAAACGTTATGTCTCAGTAAGTTTTAACAAATTTACTAAATTCAAAGTTCGGATAGTCATAAACTAGTGTTTAAGTGATTAATAAGATTCAACGATCGTAATGGACTACAAAATTCAAGAATAAATTCTATGTTAACGATGTCAAACGAAATTAAATTAGTCTACAAATTTAAGTACCAGTTTAATAAAATTTAATTTAGAAAGTGGTACATTGTAGAAACTTTGCAGGAGCACAGCCCATTTTTTAAACCCATTATATATATATATATATATATATATATATAATGTACTTATATATATTGTACAATATACAATATCTATTGTATGTGTTTAAATATGAAGAGGTTACAATTTTGGGTGTAAGATCTAAAGAGACTTGTCTAGTGCAACCTAAGGTTATACTGGGTAGTATATACTTTTATAGACACTCCAAATCCTCTAGCATGCTCATGGAAAAATCCTCTATGAGTATTTTAGGATCTAAAAATGTGGTTTCCACAGACACTCTAGTTCTTTCACATGTAAGGAGGATCTTTCGCGCATACTTTCCTACGGACAAGGTGTGTTGTTAACATCGAAGAGTGGGAGGTTGTAGTTGAGCTGGCCCGAGATGAGAAGAGTTGGTGGTTACCTGTAAGGTAACAGTGGCTCCGTACGTAGTAGGTGTGTATGTGTGAGCGTGCGTGTGTGTGTGTGTGCGCGCGTGTGCGTGCGTGACAAGAAACCCAACCTTACTGTATCATGCTTCTGCTATTGGCGTATACCTTATAGCCAAACAATTACTAATAATATGTGAAGAAGCATTTTTAAAAAAGTAGCTTTATAACCCAGTTACAAAGAAGCTTTATCCAGAGTCTTACTTACTAGTTTTATAAGAAGCCCTTAACTAGAAATAATTTATGTTTAGGGTTTTCTAGTTACTAACTGCATTAACTGACTCCTAATAACAAAGCTGATACAATATTAACCAGGCAATAGACTAATCCCACTCCATTCTGTTACATCTTGTACTTTCACCCTCAAGTAGCTAAACGGAAGTTATAATAAGCATCTAGAAACCAAACACAAATAAGTCCATTATATTGCAGTTAACAGCTGAATTAAACACATATTGTTGTAAATAAAATTCGTCAAGGTGGCAACACATTTGCTTTCCATCGTGGGTACGCGGCGGCCAGGTTGAGGCTGCGTCGGAGCTTCTTCAGCTTGGACTAATTACCGCATATTAATTAGCACGCACCGATAATGAAAGCCAGGCTTCCAGTGCCGCTATTCTAGACTACAGAGCGTTTAATTAGTTATTGCGCCGTGAGTGCCAATTTCTAAAGCTCGTTTCGTCAGACCCTTACAATGGCGTCGGAGGTGCTGCAAACGTCAAGAGGCCGTTGTCAATTCGGCGTATGAAGACAGCCGTTTGGAAACTCACGGTTGTGGCAATGTTTAAAATTAGAAGCCATGAAAAGTAGAAAGTTTATAAATTTTAAATCGAGAACATAAATACATGAATGTGTAACTTATTCACGAGATTTTGTGGTGAAATTACCTAATAAAAATAACCTCGACAAAAGTTCGCACATATACACACACATGCGCGCGCGCGCGCACACACACCTACACCTACACACACACACACACACACACACACACACATCTACACACACACACACACACACACACACACACCCCTACACACACAAGCCAGCACTCACACAGTTTTATTGAGGTTCAAATGTAATAATTTAATGATAAATAATTTTATTTTATTCAACAATGCAATGGCTATTCTACTATAACACATAAACACTCACAAATACACACACACACACACACACACACACACACTCACACACACACACACACACACACACACACAAACAGATATAGATATAGATAGAAAGGGAGGGAGAGAGAAAGAGAGAGAGAGAGAGAGAGAGAGAGAGAGAGAGCTAACGAGAGGGAAAGAGAGAGAGAGAGAGAGTTTGCTATATATTAATGTTATTGCGCAATAGATTAGATTGGAAAAATAAAATGCAATAAACACTTTATTTATAATTGTAAATATATTTGCTTTTTTTATAATTATTTGCAATCATCGTATTGTTATTTTGATTAATAAATGCCTACGTTTATATCAAGCATTCTTGTATAAGCTACTACTTTAACGGTAAAACATAAGAGTTTAAATATATATAACTATATTTTTATAAACCTATATAAGCCGCGTAAACATTATGAGATTCTGTTATTAAAACTCAATTTTTAAAATCCAATACGTTTTTCAAACTTAAAAATTATAATCTTGGGCTTCTAATATTTAAAAAATAGCTAAAAAACAAACACGAGTATCAAAAACTATTTATCTTATGAATTTTAAAAATCATATATTCAAATTAAATATTAAATAAGATAATACAATAAAATGTATCAGGTTTAGGTTCTTCCCCAAAAAAGTAACACAAATTTTACCAACAAAATATTTAAATTTAATTATAAAGATTCGCAAAACAACAAGACTTATATCCATGTTTTTGTTGACTGTAATAGTATTAAAAGTCTATCTAGTTTATTTATTATATACGTATTAAATGGGAGATGAAATGAGAATAAGAGTCAAGTTGGTTAAGTAGTGGTGTTGAGATGAGATTGAGAGGGCAACGTAGGCCCACATAATAAAGCCTGAGACAAGACGGAAGCTCATTTACTTCCCCAAATTCCAGTGCCGACACACGTGGCCGTCAAAGCCTGTTCTATAAATAATAGCTCGGCGTAGTAATGAGTCATAAATACTTATAAATCAGAGCTTCCAGTTGGGATTTTTGTTACCGGAACAAATCCATGCAAGCTCCGTTTCATAACAGCTGTTTGTAAATATAAACTGTGTGGAGGACCTGTACAGTACCTGGAGTGGAGGAATTTCAAATGGAATTGGCTAGTTTACTTCATAAGATAACTGTTAGAAATAGGGTTTTGTTCTAAATTAAGCAAGATATAATGCAATCTAAGAAAAATTAATTTAAAATCGCATTTGCTTAACACCATTAAAATTTTATGCGTGTCTTTTGAATACAGTATTTGCTTTCTATTTGAAGTAGGCTTATTCTTTAAGAAATGATTGCATTGAATACAAATAACAAGTAATATAAACAATTTTTTTAAAAGTCAGTTCCTACTTAGGTAAACAAAAAAATTGTTTTAGGTATTTTGTATCAAATAATTACAAATAATATGAATAAAGTAGCAAAGAAAATGCGTAAAACATCTGTTCTACAACATAACCTATAAAATAAAATCAGCTGTTTTATGCAAACATATGTTATAACTTGTTTTAAGCCAAATGGGACGAAATTACTTTATTGCGTACCTTGCCCCTTTTGTGAAAAGTTTTTTTCCTATATAAAACTAAAATAAATTCATTATTAAATATAATTAAATAATTATTATTTGATAAAACTGTATTTACATCAATTATAATCCACTACAAGTTGATAAAAGTGTATTTTAACTTGAGTGGGTAAAATAACGTATTTATTCCTAATATATATATATATATATATATATATATATATATATATATATATATATATATATATACATATATATAATGAACTAAGTCAAAATACAAATACAAGAATTATAATTGAATTTACAATTCAAAGCTTTTCGTTGGCTAACAGTACCAACATCATCAGGAATATTAAACAATTCTGGCGATATATATATATATATATATATATATATATATATATATATATATATATATATATATATATATATATATATATATATAAGGAAAGTTTGGACCAATAGAAGGAATTGAATAAAAATCTACTAATAACAAGAAATAGTTGTTATATTAGAAAATTTTAAGCATATGTGTTTTAAATACTCGCTTATTTAAAAATAAAATACTCATGTCCCCTTTAGTGCTAGACGTTACAACTTGATAACCATTCAAACACTTGCCTAACGTGTAATATAAAAAGCATTGCCAATACTATAGCATTACATTATGCACTGTATCAAAAAGGCTTAAATACCTTTTGCCGTAACTAAATTATTTGACTTTAATTTTCTTGGCAATAACAGAATGAGTTCATTTGTAAGAAGAAAATTTAAAATAGGCCAGCCCCAGCACATAGCAATACAAAATAGAGGCGATATCATGAAATAGTGATTTAGTAATAAATTGAGTTTTTGGTAACAATATACTTCACACGATCCGCAAACTCCCGCCATTATACGCAGCTTTGTTGTAAAGAACCAATTTGTAAAGGTTATGTCACGAATAAGTAATGCATATTGAAAACACACTGAAAGTTAGAACATATGTAATCAATCATTTTCCAAACACGTCACACCTTCCGCCTAATCAGATAACGGAACAGTCTTTGAGAAGGTAGGCCGTCCTTGCAGATAACATCCTCAACTTTTATGGAGTCAACCTTCGGGGAAACATACTTGTCAAGGAACTCATCGTCTAATAGAGGGCAAACAACCAATCGTATCGATTACTTCTGACAATCCATGATTGATTTCGTTTTGACAATTGTAACGATTGTACCGTATTCGGAAGATTTTCCACGGTCAAAGAAGGGGTTGGTTCAGGGATGCGAGTTATCGGGATCTGTTTTCAGTTTCGGAAGATAACAGGATTATCTTCAATGTTGATACATAAATATAAACAGCGCAAATTTTATAAGCTGGCACTTGGCTCTTAGGTAGAAATTGTGTATTCTTAGTTTGTAAAACATCAGGCTCATCATGCCTCATCGGTGCCTACCCGACTCAACTCTTAGACAATCCTATCAGAACGCTTCCGCGAACGCCCTATTTACATTTGTGGTTATTTTTACTATAAATTAAAAAGTATTAATAAGTAACAAATCAACCCTATGAGTAAGCGGAAGTCCTAAGGTCGATGTTTTTTAAAATGACCGGCGAGCACCTCCACCCGTCCTTGGGCTCCGGACAAGGTCGCACGCTCCAGCTTACCTATTCTAATAGTTGTGTAGAGGGGAATATTAAAACTTGTTATAGAAATCATTGTCCGTAAATCCTTCTAGACCTCTAGGTAAGGCTGAAAGGGTTATTGTTTAACTATTCCTTTCTATGACTGCCTACCACCCCTTATTATTCGGGGTAGGAAGAAGGAAGGCATCACTCTAACAAGAGTTTATGTAAGAAATTAAGATGATATTAGTAGCATTATTGGCCGTAGTGAATATGTGAAACATCGCCTCGTGGAGAATGTGGACTCTAGCAGAAAGATCCTGGTTGTCATATCCTCTTCGGTTGTCATATCCACTTCGGTTGTCATATCCCCTTCGGTTGTCATATCCATTTCGGTTGTCATATCCCCTTCGGTTGTCATATCCCCTTCGGTTGTCATATCCACTTCGGTTGTCATATCCCCTTCGGTTGTCATATCCCCTTCGGTTGTCATATCCACTTCGGTTGTCATATCCCCTTCGGTTGTCATATCCCCTTCGGTTGTCATATCCACTTCGGTTGTCATATCCCCTTCGGTTGTCATATCCACTTCGGTTGTCATATCCCCTTCGGTTGTCATATCCCCTTCGGTTGTCATATCCCCTTCGGTTGTCATATCCACTTCGGTTGTCATATCCACTTCGGTTGTCATATCCCCTTCGGTTGTCATATCCCCTTCGGTTGTCATATCCACTTCGGTTGTCATATCCCCTTCGGTTGTCATATCCCCTTCGGTTGTCATATCCACTTCGGTTGTCATATCCCCTTCGGTTGTCAGGTCCACTTCGGTTGTCATATCCCCTTCGCTTGTCATATCCCCTTCGGTTGTCATATCCACTTCGGTTGTCAGGTCCACTTCGGTTGTCATATCCCCTTCGGTTGTCATATCCACTTCGGTTGTCATATCCACTTCGGTTGTCAGGTCCAGGAGGGGAAGTTACGAAGATCAGCTTATTACTAAAGAGGAAGTGGCAATTCCATCGTACCAGCAATTTCGGAATTGATTTAAGGACTGTTGTCAAATAATAAAGTAAAACTAATGGTTCAATAAACCATTTTAACTGTCGCAATTTGAAAACCTATCAAATGTCAAGTTCAAAGTTTTTTCGATAAAAAAACTCACATTAAAGGCATTGTTTTTTTAAACTATTTCTTCATGAAACATTTATGTTACTTTTTGCTATTTATCTTACGCAAATAGATTTCGTTTTTAAAAGATTTCGTTGCTGAAAAAGATTTCCTCAACAATAAGATTTCGTTGCTCAGATATCAGAAAAGGTAAGGAAAGTTTTCAGGCACTATCAATATTGGTGTCCTTTGAGGAGGAGAAAATGCACATATATGAAACTGGCCGAGAGAATTAATAAAACTATAAAGAAGTACGAAGAAACTGGTGACATAAGGACCCTGCATTCTGGCCCACTTACAAAAATTATACTAGGTTCAAACTGACAACCGCTGAAAGTTATGATAATATTTGTAATATTAATAATATGTAATATTATTTAATTATTATTATTAATTTGTAATAGTAATAAGTGCATCACAAAAAACAAAAAAATAACATTAAATTACAAAAAAATTGATATATACTATGATTTACAAAAAACTAAAAATATAAAAATGACGACCCTTAAGCTGTTTTAAACACTCCTAAATGATAGACAACTAGTCTTCCAAAATGGTAGAGAAAGTGGTTTTCTATCACTTAACCAGTCCAACATATGATGGGAATCATAGAGTCTATAATCGTACTTAATAGAGGAAATAATGCTTGTCTCCCAAACGCAGGTATATTTGGAGTAACTTGGGCGCAACTGTCCCACATTTTCCCATGGGAGTGTCACTGGGTGCATCTATCGCATATTCGACAATTTTAGCGAACGTTTCGAACTAACACAATCACATCTACTCAGTTTTGATGAAATTATATTACATTTTCATGAAATAGCTTCAACTATTTATTTTACACATACAAAGAAATGGACCTACAGGTGTGTGTGTGTGTGTGTGTGTGTGTGTGTGTGTGTGTGTGTGTGTGTGTGTTAGTGTGTGTGTGTGTGTGTGTGTGTGAGTGTGTGTGTGTGTGTGTGAGTGTGTGTGTGTGTGTGTGTGTGTGTGTGTCTGTGTGTGTCTGTGTTTGTGTGTGTGTGTGTGTGTTTGTGTTTGTGTGTGTGTGTGTGTGTGTGTGTGTGTGTGTGTGTGTGTGTGTGTGTGTGTTTGTGAGTGTGTGTGTTTGTGAGTGAGTGTGTGTGTGTGTGTGTGTGTGTGTGTGTGTGTGTGTGTGTGTGTGTGTGTGTGTGTGTGTGTGTGTGTGTGTGTGTGTGTGTGTGTGTGTGTGTGTGGCGCATAACTATTAATCTCTGGAATTTGATTTGAAATTTTACATGGAGATGTTTCAAGATGCAAAAATGACTTGAATCAATACCGTGTAAAATTCTCTGTCACTTTTTTCATTTCAGATTAGGGAAGCGAACTGCTGTAAAAAAAAAATTAAAACAAACTAATTCAGTTGTTTCAAAGATTTATAAAAGTAAACATTACAACGTTTGTAAGATTATATAAGATAATCAACTATAAAAACAACAAAATACCAAAAACCAAATAGCAAAATGAGTGTGGGGGGATTTGTATATATAAACATACTCGCGAGAGTAGTTATTTTACGTTTAATGGTCTTTGTTTCATTTCACATGTATAAGAATTGTTAACTGCAAAACCAGGCAAAGCGCTGGACTTCCATGCAACGGCCACGCCCTCGTAGCGAATCTGTCTATACCATTCTTGGCACAGGGCTAAGGAAGCATGAGTTGTGAGACGCTTGGGTTGAGTCATGAACAATATTAGTCATATAACAGCTCAACAAATAACTAGCTCTATTCAACAGACAACACTGCTGTTATGGTAGACTTTTAAGTTTCATTCTCTTTTTAAAGTACTTTTTTGATTGATTAATGTAATCCATTCTTGTAGTTTTTTTTTTTTGTGATATAGTATTCACTACCGAATCATTAGCGTTTATATTAGTATTTATTTAGGCCTTCAAATGTTTATTTTTCATTTGGCTCTACAATATTTTTCTAAATAAATGTTTATATACAATTTAAAATTGCATGTCTATATTTATATTATTATACATATCGTATACACAGATATGTTACTGTGTAACATACTGTTATTTCGTTCAATTTGCTTAACATATGCTATCATAAAACAGCTGATTTTATATTATAGGTTATGTGGCAGAACAGCTGTTTTAACTTATAGGTTATGCTACTTTATTTATAATAATTGTAATTATTTGATTAAAAATAGAAAAAATAAAATAAAATTGTCTTTGTTGAATTATTATTTTATATATCTAAAAGTGTTTTTATACAAATAATCAACAGAGTAAAATAAACGAGACTTTTTTGCAATAATTTCTTAAAAAGGTATCCTAACTAAAACTCTAATTAGTTTATATATTTATTTTAACTATAATTTTAAACCTGTGAGCCATTGCGTTTTGCTCAGGTTTTGACAGGAATAGTGTATGTAATATATAAGGTCGAGTTACTTCCCTATATAGGGTAAAGTATAGTTATTGCCCTAAAAATAGGGTAATCCCTGCTTTTAAATTAGAAAACAACTTTTCTCTCATATAATATACTGTATTATATTTAATTAATTTTGACCTATTTAAATTTTTTAAACAAAAAATTGTTTAATTTTGTGCATTGTTTAATATAATTTCAAAAGTGCAAAATCATTTTTGCGATTTTTTCCATAGTCTGGAGAGTAGATTTAGGATGACTTATATATAGGATTTAAACCTACACTTACCCAATGTCCACTGAGTTCCCTCAGGGCTGGGCTGAATTCCAGGTACACAGAAGTCTTGTACGTTTAGGAAATGCGTCAGCGTTTCTACCTAAGTGTGATTTACAAGGAGTAATTTGCTCTTAACATATGCATCACACCAGTCAGGTAGCCACGTGTATATCCCTGCATTGAAGCGTCCTTGGGCACTCGGAAGCAATGTCTTGCTTCACCAATAAAACTCGTCAAACGCTGGACAGTTATTCTTTTATTAAACCACTTGATTTCAGTTTATTATCACGAGATTGTTTCGTCAAATTTAACTATCTCTGAAAATCCTTTGTTATAGAGGTTTCATATCTTAGAAACTGCATCAATCTCGTAACGAGATGGAAAAACTTTGTCGATGAGAATCTCTTGGCAGTTGTAAGGGCAAGTCATAACTAATCTTTTCTGCACAGAGCACAATGAAACTAATTTCCAAGCGTACCTGAGTAAAAGCTTAATTTTTGTGATTGAAAAAAATTTCGTAATGGAAGATTTATAGTTAAAATTACATTTTCGGAATCTCGGTAATTGTTCTTAGCTTTCGTTCCATCTATTGAATCAAGATAGTCAATAATGCAAGATATAAAACATATGTTAAATTAGAAATTGCATTGTTGTCAAATTTATACAAATTGTTATTATAAAAAACAAAGCATATAAATGTATAAATTTGACAACAATGCTATTTTTAATTTAACATATGTTTTGTATCTTGCATTATTGTATTATTCATTCCTGATGATGTTGGTACCGTTTATCAAAGAAAAGCTTTGAATAAAAATTATTTCATAAATAATTATTGTATTTGAAAAACCTCAATTCTGTTTGATATATGTATATATATATATATATATATATATATATATATATATATATATATATATATATATATATATATATATATATATTTATTTATTTATTTATTGAATGAAATAGTTTTTTATTCAAATTTTTCCTTTTTTAGTTTAATTTCAAAACAAGGAATGTTAAAATTATATTATTTCAAAGTACTAGCATTTTCAGAAAAAAATACTGTTTTTCTGGGCTTTTTTTGGTCGAGCTTTTTTTAAAAAATGAAACGTTCAAATCTACTTCCATCGGACATTCAGCGCTACGTAAAACTTAGCTGCGCCTGATAACAACCAGTGATTCATTCATTATTACCTCAAACCAAGAGCAAATTTTGATTTCGTCATTTTGGTTGTCAGAAATTATCATTGTTCTTGTTTATAAAATATTTGCCAACTGAAACTTACATAAGGGAGGTATTATCTCCATTTTCAACAAGTAAAAGTTCTATTTTAATGAAAGATCTTGATCCTTTTATGCCAGGATAATTTTATTTTCTATATTTTTTTCAATCCGTTTGAAAATTGGGAGCTTTATTAAAAGCATTTCTATCTTTTAAGACGAGTTTAAATGCTCTTGTATAAAAAAAAAGCACTTGCATCTAAATTATTAAAATAATATTTGGAAGATATATTATGTTCACGTTCTAAAATATAGGCTATACCTTTTGTTTTTACTAGGTCAAAGGCCATCCATTTTACTGTATGTAAGCAAAAAGGTTAGGTATTGCTATAAAATATAGGCTGTACCTTTTGTTTTTATTAGGTCAAAGGCCATCCATTTTACTGTATGTAAGCAATAAGGTTATTATTGCTATAAAATATAGGCTGTACCTTTTGTTTTTACTAGGTCAAAGGCCATCCATTTTACTGTATGTAAGCAATAAGGTTTGTTATTGCTATAAAATATAGGCTGTACCTTTTGTTTTTACTAGGTCAAAGGCCATCCATTTTACTGTATGTAAGCAATAAGGTTATTATTGCTATAAAATATAGGCTGTACCTTTTGTTTTTACTAGGTCAAAGGCCATCCATTTTACTGTATGTAAGCAATAAGGTTATTATTGCTATAAAATATAGGCTGTACCTTTTGTTTTAATTAGGTCAAAGGCCATCCATTTTACTGTATGTAAGCAATAAGGTTATTATTGCTATAAAATATAGGCTGTACCTTTTGTTTTTACTAGGTCAAAGGCCATCCATTTTACTGTATGTGAGCAATAAGGTTATTATTGCTATAAAATATAGGCTGTACCTTTTGTTTTTACTAGGTCAAAGGCCATCCATTTTACTGTATGTAAGCAATAAGGTTTGGTATTGCTATAAAATATAGGCTATACCTTTTGTTTTTACTAGGTCAAAGGCCATCCATTTTACTGTATGTAAGCAATAAGGTTTGGTATTGCTATAAAATATAGGCTATACCTTTTGTTTTTACTAGGTCAAAGGCCATCCATTTTACTGTATGTAAGCAATAAGGTTTGGTATTGCTATAAAATATAGGCTATACCTTTTGTTTTTACTAGGTCAAAGGCCATCCATTTTACTGTATGTAAGCAATAAGGTTTGGTATTGCTATAAAATATAGGATATACCTTTTTTTTTTACTAGGTCAAAGGCCATCCATTTTACTGTATGTAAGCAATAAGGTTTGGTATTGCTATAAAATATAGGCTGTACCTTTTGTTTTTACTAGGTCAAAGGCCATCCATTTTACTGTATGTAAGCAATAAGGTTTGGTATTGCTATAAAATATAGGCTATACCTTTTGTTTTTACTAGGTCAAAGGCCATCCATTTTACTGTATGTAAGCAATAAGGTTTGGTATTGCTATAAAATATAGGCTATACCTTTTGTTTTTACTAGGTCAAAGGCCATCCATTTTACTGTATGTAAGCAATAAGGTTTGGTATTGCTATAAAATATAGGCTATACCTTTTGTTTTTACTAGGTCAAAGGCCATCCATTTTACTGTATGTAAGCAATAAGGTTTGGTATTGCTATAAAATATAGGCTATACCTTTTGTTTTTACTAGGTCAAAGGCCATCCATTTTACTGTATGTAAGCAATAAGGTTTGGTATTGCTATAAAATATAGGCTATACCTTTTGTTTTTACTAGGTCAAAGGCCATCCATTTTACTGTATGTAAGCAATAAGGTTTGTTATTGCTATAAAATATAGGCTGTACCTTTTGTTTTTACTAGGTCAAAGGCCATCCATTTTACTGTATGTAAGCAATAAGGTTATTATTGCTATAAAATATAGGCTGTACCTTTTGTTTTTACTAGGTCAAAGGCCATCCATTTTACTGTATGTAAGCAATAAGGTTATTATTGCTATAAAATATAGGCTGTACCTTTTGTTTTTATTAGGTCAAAGGCCATCCATTTTACTGTATGTAAGCAATAAGGTTATTATTGCTATAAAATATAGGCTGTACCTTTTGTTTTTACTAGGTCAAAGGCCATCCATTTTACTGTATGTAAGCAATAAGGTTATTATTGCTATAAAATATAGGCTGTACCTTTTGTTTTTACTAGGTCAAAGGCCATCCATTTTACTGTATGTAAGCAATAAGGTTTGGTATTGCTATAAAATATAGGCTATACCTTTTGTTTTTACTAGGTCAAAGGCCATCCATTTTACTGTATGTAAGCAATAAGGTTTGGTATTGCTATAAAATATAGGTTATACCTTTTGTTTTTACTAGGTCAAAGGCCATCCATTTTACTGTATGTAAGCAATAAGGTTTGGTATTGCTATAAAATATAGGCTATACCTTTTGTTTTTACTAGGTCAAAGGCCATCCATTTTACTGTATGTAAGCAATAAGGTTTGGTATTGCTATAAAATATAGGCTATACCTTTTGTTTTTACTAGGTCAAAGGCCATCCATTTTACTGTATGTAAGCAATAAGGTTTGGTATTGCTATAAAATATAGGCTATACCTTTTTTTTTTACTAGGTCAAAGGCCATCCATTTTACTGTATGTAAGCAATAAGGTTTGGTATTGCTATAAAATATAGGCTGTACCTTTTGTTTTTACTAGGTCAAAGGCCATCCATTTTACTGTATGTAAGCAATAAGGTTTGGTATTGCTATAAAATATAGGCTATACCTTTTGTTTTTACTAGGTCAAAAGCCATCCATTTTACTGTATGTAAGCAATAAGGTTTGGTATTGCTATAAAATATAGGCTATACCTTTTGTTTTTACTAGGTCAAAGGCCATCCATTTTACTGTATGTAAGCAATAAGGTTTTTTTATTGCTATAAAATATAGGCTATACCTTTTGTTTTTACTAGGTCAAAGGCCATCCATTTTACTGTATGTAAGCAATAAGGTTTGGTATTGCTATAAAATATAGGCTATACCTTTTGTTTTTACTAGGTCAAAGGCCATCCATTTTACTGTATGTAAGCAATAAGGTTTGGTATTGCTATAAAATATAGGCTATACCTTTTGTTTTTACTAGGTCAAAGGCCATCCATTTTACTGTATGTAAGCAATAAGGTTTGGTATTGCTATAAAATATAGGCTGTACCTTTTGTTTTTATTAGGTCAAAGGCCATCCATTTTACTGTATGTAAGCAATAAGGTTATTATTGCTATAAAATATAGGCTGTACCTTTTGTTTTTACTAGGTCAAAGGCCATCCATTTTACTGTATGTAAGCAATAAGGTTTGGTATTGCTATAAAATATAGGCTATACCTTTTGTTTTTACTAGGTCAAAGGCCATCCATTTTACTGTATGTAAGCAATAAGGTTTGGTATTGCTATAAAATATAGGCTATACCTTTTGTTTTTACTAGGTCAAAGGCCATCCATTTTACTGTATGTAAGCAATAAGGTTTGGTATTGCTATAAAATATAGGCTGTACCTTTTGTTTTTATTAGGTCAAAGGCCATCCATTTTACTGTATGTAAGCAATAAGGTTATTATTGCTATAAAATATAGGCTGTACCTTTTGTTTTTACTAGGTCAAAGGCCATCCATTTTACTGTATGTAAGCAATAAGGTTATTATTGCTATAAAATATAGGCTGTACCTTTTGTTTTTACTAGGTCAAAGGCCATCCATTTTACTGTATGTAAGCAATAAGGTTATTATTGCTATAAAATATAGGCTGTACCTTTTGTTTTTACTAGGTCAAAGGCCATCCATTTTACTGTATGTAAGCAATAAGGTTTGGTATTGCTATAAAATATAGGCTGTACCTTTTGTTTTTACTAGGTCAAAGGCCATCCATTTTACTGTATGTAAGCAATAAGGTTTGGTATTGCTATAAAATATAGGCTATACCTTTTGTTTTTACTAGGTCAAAGGCCATCAATGTTACTGTATGTAAGCAATAAGGTTTGGTATTGCTATAAAATATAGGCTGTAACTTTTGTTTTTACTAGGTCAAAGGCCATCCATTTTACTGTATGTAAGCAATAAGATTATTATTGCTATAAAATATAGGCTGTACCTTTTGTTTTTACTAGGTCAAAGGCCATCCATTTTACTGTATGTAAGCAATAAGGTTATTATTGCTATAAAATATAGGCTGTACCTTTTGTTTTTATTAGGTCAAAGGCCATCCATTTTACTGTATGTAAGCAATAAGGTTATTATTGCTATAAAATATAGGCTGTACCTTTTGTTTTTACTAGGTCAAAGGCCATCCATTTTACTGTATGTAAGCAATAAGGTTGTTATTGCTATAAAATATAGGCTGTACCTTTTGTTTTTACTAGGTCAAAGGCCATCCATTTTACTGTATGTAAGCAATAAGGTTTGGTATTGCTATAAAATATAGGCTATACCTTTTGTTTTTACTAGGTCAAAGGCCATCCATTTTACTGTATGTAAGCAATAAGGTTTGGTATTGCTATAAAATATAGGCTATACCTTTTGTTTTTACTAGGTCAAAGGCCATCCATTTTACTGTATGTAAGCAATAAGGTTTGGTATTGCTATAAAATATAGGCTATACCTTTTGTTTTTACTAGGTCAAAGGCCATCCATTTTACTGTATGTAAGCAATAAGGTTTGGTATTGCTATAAAATATAGGCTATACCTTTTGTTTTTACTAGGTCAAAGGCCATCCATTTTACTGTATGTAAGCAATAAGGTTTGGTATTGCTATAAAATATAGGCTGTACCTTTTGTTTTTATTAGGTCAAAGGCCATCCATTTTACTGTATGTAAGCAATAAGGTTATTATTGCTATAAAATATAGGCTGTACCTTTTGTTTTTACTAGGTCAAAGGCCATCCATTTTACTGTATGTAAGCAATAAGGTTATTATTGCTATAAAATATAGGCTGTACCTTTTGTTTTTACTAGGTCAAAGGCCATCCATTTTACTGTATGTAAGCAATAAGGTTATTATTGCTATAAAATATAGGCTGTACCTTTTGTTTTTACTAGGTCAAAGGCCATCCATTTTACTGTATGTAAGCAATAAGGTTTGGTATTGCTATAAAATATAGGCTGTACCTTTTGTTTTTACTAGGTCAAAGGCCATCCATTTTACTGTATGTAAGCAATAAGGTTTGGTATTGCTATAAAATATAGGCTGTACCTTTTGTTTTTACTAGGTCAAAGGCCATCCATTTTACTGTATGTAAGCAATAAGGTTATTATTGCTATAAAATATAGGCTGTACCTTTTGTTTTTACTAGGTCAAAGGCCATCCATTTTACTGTATGTAAGCAATAAGGTTATTATTGCTATAAAATATAGGCTGTACCTTTTGTTTTTATTAGGTCAAAGGCCATCCATTTTACTGTATGTAAGCAATAAGGTTATTATTGCTATAAAATATAGGCTGTACCTTTTGTTTTTACTAGGTCAAAGGCCATCCATTTTACTGTATGTAAGCAATAAGGTTATTATTGCTATAAAATATAGGCTGTACCTTTTGTTTTTACTAGGTCAAAGGCCATCCATTTTACTGTATGTAAGCAATAAGGTTTGGTATTGCTATAAAATATAGGCTATACCTTTTTTTTTTACTAGGTCAAAGGCCATCCATTTTACTGTATGTAAGCAATAAGGTTTGGTATTGCTATAAAATATAGGCTATACCTTTTGTTTTTACTAGGTCAAAGGCCATCCATTTTAATGTATGTAAGCAATAAGGTTTGGTATTGCTATAAAATATAGGCTATACCTTTTGTTTTTACTAGGTCAAAGGCCATCCATTTTACTGTATGTAAGCAATAAGGTTTGGTATTGCTATAAAATATAGGCTGTACCTTTTGTTTTTATTAGGTCAAAGGCCATCCATTTTACTGTATGTAAGCAAAAAGGTTAGGTATTGCTATAAAATATAGGCTGTACCTTTTGTTTTTATTAGGTCAAAGGCCATCCATTTTACTGTATGTAAGCAATAAGGTTATTATTGCTATAAAATATAGGCTGTACCTTTTGTTTTTACTAGGTCAAAGGCCATCCATTTTACTGTATGTAAGCAATAAGGTTTGTTATTGCTATAAAATATAGGCTGTACCTTTTGTTTTTACTAGGTCAAAGGCCATCCATTTTACTGTATGTAAGCAATAAGGTTATTATTGCTATAAAATATAGGCTGTACCTTTTGTTTTTACTAGGTCAAAGGCCATCCATTTTACTGTATGTAAGCAATAAGGTTTGGTATTGCTATAAAATATAGGCTATACCTTTTGTTTTTACTAGGTCAAAGGCCATCCATTTTACTGTATGTAAGCAATAAGGTTTGGTATTGCTATAAAATATAGGCTATACCTTTTGTTTTTACTAGGTCAAAGGCCATCCATTTTACTGTATGTAAGCAATAAGGTTTGGTATTGCTATAAAATATAGGCTGTAACTTTTGTTTTTACTAGGTCAAAGGCCATCCATTTTACTGTATGTAAGCAATAAGATTATTATTGCTATAAAATATAGGCTGTACCTTTTGTTTTTACTAGGTCAAAGGCCATCCATTTTACTGTATGTAAGCAATAAGGTTATTATTGCTATAAAATATAGGCTGTACCTTTTGTTTTTATTAGGTCAAAGGCCATCCATTTTACTGTATGTAAGCAATAAGGTTATTATAGCTATAAAATATAGGCTGTACCTTTTGTTTTTACTAGGTCAAAGGCCATCCATTTTACTGTATGTAAGCAATAAGGTTATTATTGCTATAAAATATAGGCTGTACCTTTTGTTTTTACTAGGTCAAAGGCCATCCATTTTACTGTATGTAAGCAATAAGGTTTGGTATTGCTATAAAATATAGGCTGTACCTTTTGTTTTTACTAGGTCAAAGGCCATCCATTTTACTGTATGTAAGCAATAAGGTTTGGTATTGCTATAAAATATAGGCTGTACCTTTTGTTTTTACTAGGTCAAAGGCCGTCCATTTTACTGTATGTAAGCAATAAGGTTTGGTATTGCTATAAAATATAGGCTATACCTTTTGTTTTTACTAGGTCAAAGGC